>JAQJVL010003709.1:0-56066 GCA_035578905.1 Stictocephala bisonia | reverse complement strand
ATATATTCAAAATTTCTTTTACTGGAATATTTGTAAATAAGCTTATTACATCATAAGTAACCGTATGGTTATCTTGCTGTATTGTTACTTCCTTAATCTTATTAACAAATCATAAGAATTGTTTACATATGAATTTTCAGAACCAAATAGAGGGTTTAAAATTGGTAGGAGGAATTTTGATAGTTCGTAGTTTGGGGACTTTATTGAACTGACTATTGGTCTGACAGGAACTTCATTTTTATGTATTTTTGGAACTCCATAAATATGATGTGGTTTAGCAAATTGAGGAGAGAGTTTTTAATTGTATCATTTGATAAATTAGTGTTTTGTTTTCTTATAACAGATTTTACTTTATTCATTGCATTTGTTGTTGGATCTTTATGTATATTAGTGTATTGTCCTCCATTTAATAGATTATTCATTTTATCTTCATAATCAATTTTATCCATTATCACAGTTGACCTACCTTTATCCGCTGGTAATATTATAATTGTATCATAATTTTTTAAAGAGTTCAATGCTTTCAAATAATTTAAAATGTAGAAATCATACAGAGAGGAAAAATAACACTGAATAATGAATGGATGTCAATAAGTTAAAGAGAGTGCATTGAGAAAACTATGTGAACTTTCTACTGAATATATAATACACTTTGGCCTTAATAAAACAGTTAAGCACAATAGTCTTGATTCCATGTTTAGCTCTAGGTTTTTTTATTAGTGGATAGCTCTATTAATGGATAGCACTTACTAAGGAAAATGTTATTTAGTAACAATGGCTAAAATCATTCATTCCCACTCAACATACTCATTTCCCATTTCATATTCACCTATATCTTTAAGAGCAGCATTTTCTCCCTCTTATATATATATACTTTTCAATTCAGTGACACATTTTGAGGAATATTTTCATTAGTAAATGCTGCCAAATGATCATAAATAAGAAAACTTTTGAAGGATATGGTTTGTGAAATTGTAACTATATTTGATTAGTTGCATAATAAATTATTATTTACTCCAACAAGTCAATAAGAGCACTGGAACAAAACTGGGGGATTGAAGCTGGGCTAAGGCCCTTAGTGAAGTAGGGTTGATTATAAAAGTTCCTAGCCCAGCAGGGTCCGAACCAATCATGTCTAAATGCGGAAGTTGTGGAAGCCCAATTTATTAATGATCCTAGAGGGCCAAGGCAAGGTACACTGACAGACAGATTTGACTTTAATTTTACATTAAAATAATTTAACATAATTAGCAACCTGCAGGGACCTCATGTTTGCGACATAATGAACCACATCTAATATAAGCCAAACAACAAATTGTAAGATCTATGGTTTCATTAGACAATTTATTACTGAAAACTAATTTAGATTCATAAGTATAACCACGACACCCTGACGAAAACCTTGCAATCAATTTTGAAGTGCTGAATTTAGAAATTTCGCCATGCTACTATAGTGGCGAAGTTCCAATTAGGTTACATAATTAATTTGATTTGCCCCTTTTGACCACTCTATCCCTAAATGGAATTTAGAACCCCATATTCAAAATTATATTGCTAATAACTATAAAATATTTATCAGGGTTTTTATACACTGACGTGTATGGGTAGATAGGAAGGTCAATACCACTGACGTCTATGGGTGGGTAGGGTGGCCAATACCACTGACGTGTATGGGTGGGCGGGTGGGTCAATATCACTGACTTGTATTTGATATGCTCATATATGCCCTGAAAGTGGTATAGGGGTTACGATCAATTGATCTTGATCTTCATACACAAAATAATATATTATAAACTGTCTTATTATCAAGAAAGTAAGTATGCGTTATGAGATGGCACTTGAAATATTCTATAGTTACAAACCCTGTATCCGTTTATTACTGACAAATGCCCGTCACTTGCTGATGTAGACTTTGCATCAGACAAAGGAGTCATTTCGCCATTCTATTAGTCCTTTGTGCCCGCTTCTCTTTACTTTTCATTACATCATTTATTTTTCAATACTATTACTATATTGATTTTGATGCAAGCTAGGAAGAGACATCAAAATCACTTCTTCAGGTCTTGAAGTGAAGATGGCTGGCTCAAAAACATTCTCTTTCTCTTCAACTGTCGTCTGTGGATGTACGCGGTGGACTAAGAGTTTTGGTGCCAAATGAAATACTTATGCGTATAAATAAAAAGGCGATGTCTCACGTTTGGCGCAGCACAAATTATCTACATTGATTTTCATGAAAACATTGTTCTAGATATTTAATCAATAAAGAAGAGTGACAGATTATTCAGCAGATGACCATTTCTACTCGCCTGTGAATAACGGATTTAACACAATGTCCAAATAATAATAAGATTAGTATAATATAAAATTGTATTACACTATTCATATTTTGAACAAATACAAATAAGCCAATCAGAACAAAAATACGTTTTCAGTAATGAAGATGTTAACAACATTCAGTCAATAAATACTTGAAATATTATTACATATACAGTGCACAGTAAATAATAATCAATACAGGTCAAGAAGTAGGATATAAGTTTTTAGCTCATAATTTAGAATTATCTATACATATATAAGCCAAATACCACTCACTCACTCACTGACTGACTAAACACGAAATCTCAAAAACCACCGAACGGATTCGTATGAAACTTGGTACGTAGCTTCCTCTAGGGTAGTAGGTGCTCGCTAAGAAACGGTTTCAAAAAATTCAATCAGGTTCGCGACCAAACCGCGAAAAACGTGACTTTTAAATTTATGTATTTTTTGTGAACCTACAAATCACATTGCAACAAAACTTGGTACCAAGCTTCCTTTTAGGTCTTAGATGAACTCTAGAAAAAAGTTTTCACAAAGATCGGGTCATTTCAGCACTATAAAGAAAAAGTACCCGTGCTTCACTACGGTTTATGATTAAGGAACGGATTCGAATGCAAATTGGTATGTAGCTTTCTCTAGAGTTGTAGGTGCTCTCTGAGAAACTGTTTCAAAAAATTAAATCGGGTTCTCGACCAAACCGCGTAAAACGCGACGTTTAATTTTCGAATTTTCTGAACTTAAACATTAGATTAAAAGAAAATTTGGTGCTAAACTTCCTTTTAGGTCTAAGATGAATTCTGGGACGTTTTTTCTGAACTTACAAAGCAGATCGCAACTAAAATTGGTGCTATGCTTTCTTTTAGGTCTTAAATGAACTGTAATAAAAATTGTACAACAAGTTTGGTTCTGCTCGGCACTATAACTCTTTATACTTTGCATAAGTGCTTATAAAAAAAAAAAAACATTTCAATCACGTTTCAAACCAAACAGCAAAAAACTCGATACTTGACGATTGTTGTATATTTTCTAAACCTAGACAACAGATCACAAATAAACTTAGTACTATGATTCTTCGGCTGATTGTAAATTAGCGATAGCAGTCTTGGCTGTTCACTAGAAGGCCGGTTCTTATCAGTTGACCTCTGCCCTCCCTCCCACTCCCCGCACCTCACCAGCACCGCACCGCAGTACGGCTCGGCTCATATCAGTCCAGTACACGCTTTTGACCTGAACACTGCTTTGCTGTTTGTTCAGTTCTGTCCATTGCTTATTGCTTCTGAATACTACCTACTTTTTCTTAAATATTTTCTTTTGCCCCACTATTTGCTACCATAGTATTCGATTGCCTCACATCCTTTCATACCATCATTTTTTTACCTTTTTTCATGTCACAACTCTGACATTCTTAATAGTTCTCCTGGTTCAAACTTGATACAGTTGACATAACTCTGTAGTTACAACTCCGGCCACTCCACTTTGGGTAGGGTGTTCCCTTACTACATGAGTTTATATTGGTATTTTATTCTGTTAACTATTTGCTTCTTTTACTTACTGCTTGCTTCAATTCTAGATCATCTGCTTGGGTTTGAACCTTTTCACTTCATCTTCTTCTTCTAAAATACAAAGCTAAATTTTTCTTTATTCATCTTAATACTTTTTCTGAACAGTTGCACGACAATGGTTATTGAAACATTCGATATTGATGGTGTGGCAGTACCTCACCATGTCATAAAGATCACTGGGGACGGGGCTTGCCTTTTCTCCTTTTTATCTTATCTGATCCACTGTACAGCTTCACTAACACTCCGAGTGCGCGCTGACATTGTGCGTCACGTGTCCAACAACTGGCGCAGACTTAAGCCTTACACCTTGACCATAAATAAAGTCCCTTACAGAACTAAACGTCAGTACATCGCCGACATGTCACAGCCTTACTTCTATGGAACCTTTTGTGAGCTCATGGTTGCAGCAGAGGTCTTTCCTTATAAGTTCGAGCTCTTTCGTGACAGAAAACTCTTAGCCTGTTATGGGGATGAGGTTCAGGAAATAAAAAGACTTAAGTTCTCTGGTGATGACATGGCAGGGCACTTTGACGTTCTTATACCTTGCGAACAACCTTATGTACCAAATTATTTTCAAAACAGTCTACATACCTCAAAATCTTATGCCTCAACATTAAAATCCCAACCTGGTTTTTCTGAATCTATGCCCACCGACCCTATTACATCCAAACCTGGCCCATCTTCCCTTTGTGTCTATGAACCTGTTGCAGTCCAACCAGGCTCTTCTCAGCCCATCCTATCAAACCTTGAAACTCCCTTAGACATGAGTTCAGACGAATCAATCGTAACAGTGATCACACCTCAAAAATCTAGAGGTAGAAAACGAAGGAAAAGATTCACTGATTCCATCCGAAAAAAGCAGGTTAGGGAGTCTGTTGCTAAAAATACGGAGAGCCACCCTGAAATGTATAGAAAGGCTGTTAAAAAATATGCCGAGAGCCACCCTGAAGTGCACAGGGGGGCTGTTCAAAAATATGCCGAGAGCCACCCAGAAGTAAACAGAAGGGCTGTTCAAAAATATGCCGAGAGCCACCCAGAAGTAAACAGAAGGGCTGTTAAAAAATATACCGAGAACAACCCCGAGATTAACAGAAAGTCTGTAAAGAAGTACTCAAAAAACCACCCTGAAGTTAATCGTGAGGCTACGTCAAAGTACAATGAGAGGCGTGCACAAGTAAAGTTACTGCCATGGACAATCAAGAAACTCTCAGGTTTCAAGTATGACCCAAACATTGAATATTCTACAGATAAAATAGTTCAACTTGGACCTCGAGAAAAGTGCAATTTCTGCCATGCTTTAAAATGGAAAGACGAAAGCCCCGGAATGTGTTGCAGTAATGGAAAAGTTCAACTGCTTCCCTTTCAAAAATATCCCGACCCCTTACATAGCCTTCTTTCTCACGACCATCCTGAGGCTGAGCATTTTCTTAATAATATTCGCAAATACAACGGTTGTTTCCAAATGACGTCGTTTGGAGCAAAAGAGATAAAAGGAGACCATTTCATGCCAACATATAAGGTGCAAGGCCAGGTTTATCATAGAATAGGGAGTCTAATGCCTCGAACACAACAGCAGCCGTCTTTCCTTCAGATATATTTTGTTGGTGATGATAACCGTGAAAGAGACATTCGCTGTGGGTACTTTCAAGATGTCAAGCCAGCATTGGTAGGCCAGCTCCAAAAAATTCTTCATGAACATAACAAATATATCAAAGAGTTCAAAGCTGCTATTGATTCTGTTCCCAAAGATCAGCAAGATTTCCAGGTAGTTATCACTGCTGACCAGAAGCCTTCGAGTGCTCACAAGGGACGTTACAATACTCCTACCACTAACGAAGTTGCTGTCTTGATTGTAGGCCAGGTGTTTGAAAAGCGAGACATTGTGCTATACAGTAGGGAAGACAAACTGATAAGAATCAGTGAGCTACATCGAGCGTATGATTCTCTTCAGTATCCTCTCATGTTCTGCCGTGGTGAAGATGGCTATTGTATCAACATCCCTCAGCGTGACCCAAACACCAAGACAGCACTTAAAAAAACTGTGTCTGCAGCTGATTTCTACGGATATAATTTAATGGAGCGAGAAGGCGAAGAACCATATTTACTTTTGTTTCGCAACCTCCTCAACCAATTTTTGGTTGATATGTACACAAAAATTGAAACAGAACGGCTAAACTTCATTCGAAACAACCAAAAAAAGTTGAGGAGTGAAGACTACATTCACTTGAAGGATGCCATGAGAAAAAGCTGATGCTCAGGTATCGGAGCTGGGTAAGATGGTTGTACTGCCATCAAGCTTCACTGGAGGACCTTGCTACATGCATGAGCGTACTCAGGATGCCATGACCTATGTCCGCCATTTTGGTCGTCCAGATCTCTTTATAGCTTTTACGTGCAACCCAAAATGGCGAGAGATATGTGAACTGCTCAAGGAAGGTCAGAAGGCTCAGCACAGACATGACTTGGTAGCGCGGGTTTTCTACTTAAAAGTGAAGCATTTGATGAAACTAACGAAAGGGTCTATATTTGGAGCATGTAGATGTCACATGTTCTCCATAGAATGGCAAAAAAGAGGCCTTCCTCATGTACACATTCTCCTTTGGCTAGAAGAAAAGATTAAACCAGACATGATTGACAAAGTTATTTGTGCAGAGATACCTGACCCAGAGCTAGACCCTGCCCTCCATGAGATTGTGAAGTCAACTATGATCCACGGCCCATGTGGTGCTCTCAACAGAAATTCGCCCTGTATGGTTAATGGAGCTTGCAGCAAAAAGTATCCCTGTCCTCTACTAAGAGAAACACAGACTGGGGAAGACGGTTATCCTAAATACCGTAGGCGTTCTCCTTCAGATGGTGGATTTGTTGTTGACATCAACGGGGTAAAGCTTGACAATCAATGGGTGGTACCTTTTAACCCTGTCCTGTCTCGCACCTTTTCAGCGCATATCAACGTCGAGTACTGCAACTCTGTCAAGTCTATCAAATATATTTGCAAATACGTCAACAAAGGGTCCGATCAAGCAGCTTTTACAGTTGAAAATGAACTTGACGAGGTGACAAGGTACCAGACAGGACGCTACATTAGTACTTCTGAAGCTGTCTGGCGAATTCTCTGCTTTCCAATACACGATCGCCATCCCCCAGTCATGCATCTTGCAGTTCATCTTGAAAACGGCCAAAGAGTTTATTTTAACGAAGAAAATGTCATGGAAAGGCTAAACAACCCGCCGAAAACTACTCTTTTGGGCTTCTTCGATCTGTATAAAACCGATGCGTTTGCAAGAACCCTCCTTTACTCTGAAGTTCCGTCATATTTTGTATGGAAAAAGAATACCTTTTCTAGAAGAAAGCAAGGGAAATCAGTACCAGGCTATCCCGGGGTGAAAAAGATCAGGTTTTAGGCAGGGTATATACTGTTCACCCTAATAACTCTGAGTGCTATTTTCTA
The DNA here is from genome assembly GCA_035578905.1 of Stictocephala bisonia. Lineage (NCBI taxonomy): Eukaryota > Metazoa > Arthropoda > Insecta > Hemiptera > Membracidae > Stictocephala > Stictocephala bisonia. The sequence goes on along the minus strand of JAQJVL010003709.1, from coordinate 48,734 downwards.
CGCCTTCTCCTACACGAAGTTAAAGGGCCTACGTCATTTGAATATCTTAGGAACGTAAATGGAGTGGTCCACCAAACGTTTCAGTCTGCATGTACAGCTCTTGGTTTGCTCGAAGACGACACTCACTGGGATCGAACACTAGAAGAAGCTTCACTCTCAGACTCCCCGTCCAAGATCCGCGAACTACTTGCCATCATGTTGGTGTTTTGCCAAGTAAGTAGTCCTCTCACATTATGGGAAAAACACCGCGACAGTTTGGCGGACGACGTAAAGAGGTTGATGGAGACAGAGATTGGGGATGTGCAACAGCGTATGGACATTGTGTACAACAAATGTTTGGCTTTACTCGAAGATTTGGTGTATTCAATGTCTGGCAACCGTCTCCAAAACTATGGTCTTCCTACACCACTTCGCGAGCAAGAATCCATCACTAACAACCTGAAACGCCTCAGAGAAATTTCTTTCGATGTAGTCCAGCTCTGTGAAATGGTTGCTGTAAATGTTCCAAAGCTGAACGAAGAACATCTGAATATTTACAAAGAAATTACCTGCAGTATTATTTCAGAATCTGGGCAACTCTTTTTTCTGGACGCTCCTGGTGGTACCGAAAAAACATTTTTGATCAATTTGTTGTTAGCAAAAATAAGGAGTGAGAAAAAGATTGCCATCGCAGTTGCATCCTCTGGCATTGCTGCGACACTGCTTGATGGTGGGAAGACGGCTCATTCAGCTTTCAAGTTGCCTCTCAACCTGAACCACTCAGAAACACCTATTTGCAACATATCAAGACAAAGCAATATGGGCCAGGTACTCAAAGAAACAGTATTAATTGTTTGGGACGAGTGTACCATGGCCCACAAAGGAGGTATAGAGGCTCTGGACAGGACACTTCAAGACATCAGGAACTGCAAACGTCTAATAGGCAGAGTAACAGTTCTGCTGGCTGGAGACTTCAGGCAAACCTTGCCCGTGATACCTCGAGGAACTCGGGCTGATGAGGTGAAAGCGTGCCTTAAGTCATCCTTCTTATGGCCAAAAATTAAAATCCTGTCTTTGAGAGTTAACATGAGAGTTCATTTGAATGGAGATTTGAAAGCAGAAGAATTTTCTACATTAGTTTTACAAATAGGTGATGGTAAACTGCTAGAAGATCATGAAGGTAAATGTGCAATACCTCAAAATCTTTGTCATACTGTTAGTGATATGAAGACACTGCTTGACAAGATATATCCTAACTTAAATGACAATGTGAACAATAGTCCAACATGGTTGCAAGAGAGGGCGATTCTTACCCCAACTAACCACTCTGCAAATATAATAAACCTTTCGTTGTTAGAAAAATTGCCTTCTGCTGTTGTGAGGTATGAATCTGTGGACTCAGTGGTTGAGACAGAAGACGCTGTTCACTATCCAGCGGAGTTTCTCCACACTCTGAGCCCCCCTGGAATTCCACCTCATGTTCTTTCTCTAAAAGTCGGTGCTCCAATAATGCTACTCCGCAACCTAAACCCTCCCAAACTCTGTAACGGTACCAGGCTGCAGGTGAAAACTCTGCATAAACATGTTATTGAAGCGACAATACTTACAGGCGTTGGTCAAGGAGAAACTGTTTTATTCCCCGAATTCCTCTTATTCCTTCAGACTACCATTTTGCATTCAAACGTCTGCAGTTCCCTGTAAAATTATGCTATGCCATGACTATTAACAAGGCACAAGGGCAAAGTTTGAAGATGGCTGGGGTAGATCTGAGCAATGACTGTTTCTCCCATGGCCAGTTATACGTAGCATGTTCTAGAGTAAGCTCATCTGACAGTCTGGTCGTCCTTCAGCCAGAAAAAAGGACTAAAAATGTTGTTTACAAAGAGGTACTAAGCACTTAAGAAAACAACAACAACATCAATTTTGGCTGTCCGTATATATCTATCAGACTAAAATGTACTAAAATATATTTAAGTACTTGCATATATTAAACTACCTGGTGGGACTGTTCCGGCAGAGGATAGGGTGACTGCCTTACCAAATAAAACTACCCGGTGAGACTGTTCCGGCAGAGGCTAGGGTGACTGCCTTACCAAATAAAACTACCCGGTGATACTGTTCCGGCAGAGGCTAGGGTGACTGCCTTACCAAATAAAACTACCCGGTGGGATTGATTCGGCAGAGGCTAGGGTGACTGCCTTACCAAATAAAACTACCCGGTGAGACTGTTCCGGCAGAGGCTAGGGTGACTGCCTTACCAAATAAAACTACCCGGTGGGATTGATTCGGCAGAGGCTAGGGTGACTGCCTTACCAAATAAAACTACCCGGTGTGATTGATTCGGCAGAGGCTAGGGTGACTGCATTAACAAATAAAACTACCTGGTGTGATTGATTCGGCAGAGGCTAGGGTGACTGCCTTACCAAATAAAACTACCCGGTGTTTTTAATTAAATGTTATATATATATATATTTTTTTTTTTTTTTAATAAGTTGTAAATATGGTCTCTACCTGCCGGCCTTCCCGTGGCGAGACTGGATACGCCAGACTCATTTTCTCAATTTTAATTCTGGTAAACCAACGGGCAGATGTACTCGAGTTACTAACAATTAATTATTTCGTTCCTCGGCGAAAATACACAACCCGTACATAGGTCCTAATGTAAGTGTTCCTTAATCATAATCCGTAGCGAAGCACGGGTACTTTCTGCTAGTTTTAAAATAAAATTTACTATATTGGCATGAAATTTTTAGATTTTATATACTGTAATTAAATAACCTTTTATCATTTACGATTGTTTGAAGAATTTTCTTTTAATGCTTGAATAAACCATCTGTAGACTTATATAGTTAGATTTACGTTGTTTGTATTCTAGCTAATTTATACCGTGTAAAAGTGACACTATTCCATTTGTACAGTCATTTAGGTATGCAGTGATGAAAAAAGTCAAGTCAGTTCATTTATGCAATTTGAAATGCAATCGACCTACCCTCATTCAAACAACTCAAAATTACGTAGTAGCCAAACCAGTGAACTCAACCAAAGAAAATAGTTTATCTAAAGTACATATTCATTTGGCCTAGAAAAATATAAAAGATGATTTTCAGTTATTACTATTATATTAACATTATGTCATTGAAGCAATTGGTTTAATTTTATATAACAACTTACTTCTATCTGGTCCTTCAGATTTTCAATTGTTTGCATGGCCAAAGACAGCTTTCTTTCCACTTCATTTCGCTTATTTTTCTCAATTCCAAGTTCATGTTTGTAATTTTTTCTTTCCAGATCGACTTTTCTTGTTAAAAGCTGAAACAAATTATAAATCAATTAAATGTGGTTTGCTCTTTTTGATTTATAAAATATAATTGTTTTCATTTTTAAAATAACATCAGAGCAAAAATGTTAAAAAATTAAAACATAGAGGTTTGTTAGATTTTTCTTTTCAAAATTCATTGTTAAGTTTTATTAGATGTTTCCAGTCGCTTGTGTATATAAAAAAATCATTTCAGGAAAGAAAAAAGTCCTCTGTCCTCTGGTAATAAATAATTTAACCTACATATTTAAAAATATGATGGCTTTGGTTTAGTTGTTGACAGTCAAAATCAACGTTCCGTGGAGGTTGTATTGTGGTTAGAAGTATTTTGTTACTCCAATCAATATTTTATGCTTGGAACTAGTTCCAACTGTTCCAAGGTAGTCATCAAATTAGTTCCATTTGAAATGTAACTTATTTTCAGTTTACATTTTATATTCCTCATCCCTTTTACTCATACCTTATGCATTTTTCTACAAAATAAAACATTCTCCAAATAGTTTGAATATGAATATTTCATCAAAAGAGATTTTTTAGTAGATAATTATTAAGATCAGCATTTCTCAAAGTGAGATTTGCGGGAGATTTTTCAATCCTTATAAGGCATTTTACCAAGGACGCCTACTATTTTTTGGAACAAACATTTCCATTTAGATTTCAAAATGTGTTGCTAGCGTATGTCCATACATATGTAGTAAAGTATGTATTCAATATAAGAAATAAAAAATATATATAGATAAAAAACAGAATCCTTTAATTTTTCCTTACACTCTGGTTTTACACACTTGATTTTACATAAACAACTTTTAAATCATTTAAATTTAAAAAGGTTTTTTTTAAGGGATCTGCAATGATAAAATTCATAATTGAAAGGGTCCTCGAATAAAGCAAGTTTGAAAATCTCTAGTTTAGACCCAATTGCAAGGTAAATGAGTCTAGAAATCTATTTTGAAACTGACCTTTGATGTTAGTAGATTATAGAATGTCATATATTTTCCTTACAACATTGTGCTTTGGCGTCTATTGTATAATTATCTTCATTGCTTTATGAATAATCAGTAGTACTGTCCTAAAAATATATTCGCAGAGTTTCTATTTCAACTGTCATTATAATTAGCAACATTACACATGCACATTCAAAAATGGTTCTTGTATATTAATAATGATTTCACGCTCAAAACAAAACTTTGGTTAGGCTGGTTAACATGTCAAGTGCCAATTTCAAAACGCATCACTAAAAAGTGTAAATCTAAAGCCACAATTTTATACAGATTCATCACCTGACATAAGTGTTCAAACTGTTATGTTCCCTACCACAACCAGTACACAAAGTGTTACAAAAAAGACTGTTTCAATAACCAGTTTAACAATAAATTGGTGTAATTTCAAAAAGGAACTTACCTGTATTGTGTTGGTTTTGTCACGTAAACTTATTTGAAGGGCCCTCACTTGCTCAGCCAAAGTTTCCCTCTCTCCTAGTTGCTGATCTCTACTCAATCCTATTAAATGGCAGTGTTCTTGTTGCAAACTAGTCAATTGGTTTTCAGCCGTCTTCAGTTTATCTACTAATCGTTGATTTGTATGTCTCAGCTGTTAAACATAAAGTACACCTAATCTTAGGCTTAAGTGGCCAGTAACATAACTAGAATCTATATTTTCTGGTGACAACCTTGTCAAGGTGCTATCTACACTATTTAAAAGATAGCCAGTCGTTATGCCCATGCTGTGATGTGGCATCCTCAGTGGTATTGAAGTGAAATGTCTGGTTATCTTGTAAATAGTGTACATAGCACCTTGATGTGGTTGTCACTAGAAAATATATATTCTAGTTATAAAGTACACCTATTAGAGACTGTACTAAGGTGTATAAAATCATCATATTAGAGAACTTTCAATTTAAGTAGTAAGCATATCAAAGCTGATTATGGAAATACAGTGAGGCAGTAAAGAGAATGAATGTTCGACAGTTGCTTTTGTAAAATTAAAAATCAAAGTGTCGTTTTGGGTTCAGAAATTTAGTAGAACTTTATGTTAAATTATTAAGTGTACAAGCAGGTCAAAATGTACACTAAATATATAATCAATAAAAAACAGAACACCCATTCAAGGTTCTAAGTTGTAAGACAAAAGATAAAGAAAACCTGGATCTTCTGCAAGTGTTGACGTGCAAGGGGAAAATAAAATTGAATTAAGAAATTTAAAAATATACATGGAGACAACTTAAATTTCGAAAATGTGTGTGACAGAGTTATGGATTAAGCAGTTTTAAAGGAGGTAGTATTTCTAAAAACACTTGCTTTATTTTCAATACACAGCATCCTACACACAAACTTGAAAGCTCAATTGACAGGTATACAAGTAACCGGTTAGCAGAAATGGAGAAAGAAGATGTCACGTGAGATGCTACTCCCAAACACAGAGTAGCATTTCAACTTCAGGCTATATTTTTTTGTCTGGCTACAAAATCGGTATTTTTTTAGTAACATCTCATAAAATGAAAAAGGTGCAGATTAAAAAAAACAGAACCATGTTTGACACTCTCTCTAACACTTTTTTTAACAACTTTGCTATAATTTTATACATTGATTTGATATAAATTTGTTATTAACATTTAACCCTTATCATGCCGTAAGCGCATATACACGCATATATTGACTTTGCTCTAAACGCTGTAAGCGCATATACGCGTAATAATTACAAAAATAATATTTTTGTAAAAATGTTTCTAATTTAATTCCCTCAAAGTCCAACCCCTCGTCCACGTCGTGAGGGACGGGCAACGGCATGAAGTATGGGAAGGCCTGTAAGAGCGATGCCAGTGGGGACCTCGTGTGCCCTGGTACCTCCAAGGTTGCTGGTAAGGTCTTACGGGAACCCTGAAAAATGACGGCTAACGGGGCTCTGGTGAAGCTGTGTTAGGCCCAGCAAGCCAACAGTGGATTTTCAAATGCTTTCAAGAATAAAAATAGGCCTCGGAATGATGGGAAAAATGGAACGGACCGGGACGATTCGGAACATTGAATATACTTACGCTAACGAATAAGATAGAAGAATTAGTAGATGTAATGAAGGATAGGAGTTTAGATGTGCTTGGTTTGAGTGAAACAAAGTGGAGAGGATGTGGGGAGAAGGAATTACGTGATGGATACAAACTTTTTTGGAGTGGAAATAGGAGAGGAAGGAATGGTGTTGCATTCATAGGAAATAAGAAAATTAAGGAAAGAATTGAGGAGGTGAAGTATGTATCAGATAGATTGATCAGTATGACAATTAAAATGAAGACAGAGAAGTGTGTTATAATACAAGTGTATGCACCACAAGTGGGATGCACAGACCAAGAGAAAGAGGATTTTGAGGTGGAATTAGAAGAGCATTTAGAAAATGTTAACATCTTAATGGGAGATCTAAATGCTAAAGTGGGTAGGGATAGGAGAGGATATGAAGAGGTGTTGGGGGCTTTTGGATATGGACCACGGAATGGAGAAGGCGAACGGTTGTTGGACTTGTGTACAAGAAATGGTTTAGCGATAGGGAACAGTAGATTCCAAAAAAGGGAGAGTCATGTTGTCACAAGATATAGCTGGGATGGAAATCAAAAAAGTGTCATTGATTACGTGATTGTAGATAAGCTTTGGGGAGAAAAGTTGACCGATGTAAAAGTGATACCAAGCGTAAACATGGAAGGAGATCACAGATTGTTAGTAGGAACCTTCAAATGGGTTAGTAGTTCAAAGGAGTTAAAAGGCGGAATTACTAGGATAAAAGTCTGGAACTTACAACAGAAAGAAGAGTTAGAGAAATTTCAAGTGTTGGTAGGAAAGAAATTACCAAAAAATGAAACTGGTAACGTTGAAGCAGAATGGGACAATTTTAAAAAAGTATTGGTAGGATCAGCTGAAGAAGTGTGTGGAAGAACAAGGGGTAAGAAGAAAGAAAAGACAACAGACTGGTGGAATAAAAGAACAATAGAGGCGGTAAGAGAAAAGAATGTAGCATTTAGGAAATGGTGGAAGAGTAGGAATCAAGAGGACAAACAGTCATATAATGAAAAGAGGCGTGAATGTAGCAAGATTATTAAAGAAGAGAAAAGGAAGTCGTGGGAATGGTTTACTAACAAACTAGAAACAGATATGGAAAGTAATAAGAAGATGTTTTATAAAATGATGAAAAACAAGAAGAGATCGACAGAAAGTGCGAAACACATGGAAGACGAAAATGGAAGGCTGATTGAAAATGGAGAGGATATTAGAAAATTATGGAGACTACTTTGAAGATCTACTTAATTCCGGACTAAGAAGAGATGAGAGAGAGGAATTACGAAACGATAGCAAATTGTTGGAATTAGGAGAGATGACATGGGATGAGATCGAAAATGCAGTGAAGGGGATGAAGAATAATAAATCAGCCGGACCAGATGAAGTCACAGTTGATATGATTAAAGCATAGGCCCTATAGGGTTACATTGGTTGAAAAGGTTATTTATGTGTGTTTTGAAGGAGGGTAGAATGCCAGAAGAGTGGGGAAGAGGAGACATAGTTACTTTGTTTAAGAAAGGTAGTAGGAAGAGATGTAAAAACTATAGAGGGATAACATTAATGTGTCAAGTGGCAAAGATTTTCGAAAAGGTGATTTTAAATGGGCGAGCCGGTGGCCGAGTGGTCTAAGGCGTCAGGACTTTGGGCTTGGGTTAGAGAGAGAGAAATAGAGTAGGAAATTACATTGAATATCAGTTAAGCGAGGAACAGCATGGTTTTCGGAGAAATAGAAGTACAGTGGATTTAATTTTTGCAGTAAGACAGATAATAGAAAAGCATTGGGAATTTGATCAGAAAATAATTTGTGTTTTTATAGATATTGAAAAGGCATATGATTCAGTAAAAAGAAGTGCCATTTGGAATAGCTTAAGATGCATTGGTCTGGAAGAAAAGTACATTGAATGGATAAAGGAATTGTATAGAATCCACAAATGTCGAGTTAGGACGGTTGCAGGGTATACCAGATGGTTTGATATAAGGAAAGGACTGAAAGAGGGAAGCGTTTTGTCACCAGTATTGTTTAATGTAGTAATGGAGATAATGTGGAGAGAAATTAAAGATGTTAGAGGAAATGTGGGAACTATGATGTTTGCGGATGACGTAATGTTATGGGGAAGAAATGAAGAAGAGTTACAAAGACAATTGGATAAATGGACAGAGGTTATGAGAGTGAGAGGACTACGAATAAGTAAGGAAAAGAGTGAAGTGATGGTGATTGGAAGAGATGGGGAGCTGGAAAGACCTTTAAAAGTAGAAGGGAAGCCGCTTAAGTTGGTCGAAAATTTTACATATTTAGGTACGGTGTTTTCAAATGATGGAAGAATGGCGCAAGAGGTGACAGTGAGACTGGGGAAAGGGGCAGGATTTTACCAAAGTATTAGACATCTAGTATGGGATAAGGATATACCAAAGAAAGCTAAAGTTACCATGTACAAAACGTACTATACACCGATAGTTACCTATGGTGCAGAAGTTTGGAATATAACGGAGAGGGAATGGAGTAGGGTGCAGGCAGGGGAAATGAAGTTTATAAGAGGGATTAAAGGTAAAACAAGATTAGACAGAATGAGAAATGAAGAGCTGAGAAGAGGAATAGTTGAAGAAAGTTTGAGAGAAAAAGTAGAGAAGTCGAGATTGAGATGGTTCGGCCACGTAAAAAGAATGGAAGATGTAAGAATCCCAAGAAGGATGAGTGAAATCCAAATGAATGGAAGAAGAACTAGAGGAAGACCCAGAAGAAGGTGGATCGACGAGGTGAAACGGGATGTGGAAGCAAGAGGTATACAATGGGGGTATGTGGAGGAAGAAGAATTGTGGAGGGACAGAAGAAGATGGAGAGGCCTAGTGAATACCCAGACCCGAAGATAATCGGAACGGGACAGAATATGTATGTATCATTAATTTAGTTTAATATGTTAGTAATTTATTAGTTTTAAGTGTCAATATAAATAATCCGGCCGATTTTGATTTTGCTACTACATACATCGTATTAAATATATTGTAATCAAGTGCTGTATATATTTACTTATTTTTTTATTATATGTGTCATGTACAGGCTCTGTCTTTATCAGTTTACGTACAAGTAAATGTACTCAATTATACATATTTTATTGATAGTAATAATATTTTGTATTGATTCATACTGTATAAGTGATCTATAACTGAGGCTTACTTTCAAGTAAAAGTTTGCTTATTTACATATTCATATATAAGAAAAAAAGGTAAAGTAAGCTAATAAAAGCTTCAACATGTCATCATATCTTTTATTTTCCTGTACAGAACAATACAAAAAAATGAGCAACTAAAATATTTAATTTTGATTTTTTACAATAAATTAGAGCTTAATGGAAAATAGGCATTGTATAAATGGAGCTCTAAGGGTTAAACGACATAAAGTTAAGATTAACGCACCTGTTTCAGCTTAGTATTGAGAACACGTATCTCTTCAGAATGTGCCTGAATAAGCTGTGGCAATCTCGCCTCATGGCCTTCATACTTCCTCAAAGCTGCTTCTTGCCTCTTCTGGAGTGTCTTGAGAAAACGGTTCTCGTTTGTCACTTCCTGTCAATCCAAAATAATAATCAATTATAACATAATAAAAAAAATTAACACAAAATAAAAATTTCCTAGTCAAAATAAATGTATTTTGCAACTATTTTTATAAATTGCAAAACCTCTAATATCCGGGCTAAAGTGGCACCAAGTGATCCAGATAAGCTTAAATCCGGATATTAGGAAAGCAAAATTATCTTCACTTCTGTTGCAATGAATAGCATCAGTTTTAAACTTAACGACCTTTTTGTTTAAGTTGCCATTACCGACCTAGAATTAATCCTTGCTGTCTGTCCGGTAAGACATTGTTTTTTAGCTTTAAATGGTTTAGAATTCTAGACCATATTAATTTTCATATAATTTTAGAAACTGTTAGAAATAGAGAAATAAGCATAGTTTTTGCTTCCTTGTTTCTGATTTGAATCAAGAATCATTTATTGTCGTCCCACATTTATATGTGTTGACAATATCAGATCAAATTTACAATGACATAACTATCAAGTTTACAGTCAAGTACACCTCTCCAGAGAAATACAAACCAGAGAAAAACAAATGTACAATCTAAATGTTCTCAAAAATATATCTATAGCAAATTAATCCCTAATGCTACAATAACAAATAACAATTAAATTAGTTAAAACAAAACACTGGTTCATTTAAATTTTAGGTCACTTAAATCAAGTACAAGTATTTCTTCTACTGAATAACTTAAGGAAGTCCTGTACAGTTGTATAATTTAAGGAAAAGTGTCTTAAAGGGTATCTTGGTGAGATAAAAGTTTATTGAAAAGAAATAGAGAGATGAAATAAAGGCCTACATTTTTAAAAAGGTAGACAAGATTTAAACAATATGTAGCCAGCCGCATTCATCTTGTCACAATTTGTAATACCTTCACGATTTGCGTTGCATGCAATCGGAGGTACTGTTTTTGCTTGCCATATGATAGTTTTAATTTTTTTTTTTTTAGAAAACTAAGTTTTTTACATTTTATCCGCCTTTAAACGTATCTGGCTTGAAATGCTGTATATTAGGCCAGATAACGAAGGTTTTCATGATAACAAAGAAAACAAAGAAGCCCCTTTTTAATATTAATTTTGAAGTTTGATTAATTTGAGGCATTTTTGAACTCCAAAATACAGACAATTAAATGGATTATTCCTTTTACATGATATAATTTAATCTACATTTTAAACTTTACATTATCATAAGCTTCTTTATTATATTACTTATCTGCTAAATCAATACAATGAATAGTAAAACATCTCACATTGAGCTGATGCTGACTAAGCGTTAGTTGGTTGCGTAGTTCCTTAATCTGTAACAGCTTGGCCGAAACGATGCGTTGTGACAGATCCTTAGGCTTTGGTCTTGAACTGGTAGCTCGTTGTACTTGAAATCCGGCAAAACGATAGGGATGATTTGCTAAATCAAAAAATAGTTCCTTGCAAACCAAGCAAATATTTTACTGAACATTTTTTTTCAGCATTGTTGTGGTTAAATATGAACGATATTTACCTGAATATGATTGAAAGTGATTTGGAAATCATTTTAAGTACACTAAAATAGGAACATTTCACAAGATAACACACTTTTTTTTTATAGAGTAGAATGGTAACATGCTCAAAACTACAAACTTTCAGTATCAGATGTAATGCACATTTGTGTTTGCATTTCTACTCCTCCAACTAACGCAAAAAGAAGTTTATTTCACACAACAGTGTGTCTATTCTGTTCTTAAACTAGTTTGATATTGAGAAACGTCCATTATTAAATGAACTGACAATTGTTAATGTAAAAGTTTTTTATTCTTCATTCCTTCTTGACCTTGAAATTAATTTTGTGAGGTAAAAAAATAAAGCTACTTTCTGCTCAGCGTGATAAGCAGGGGGGCATGTACATTAAGTTGTTTTGATTGTAGAGTTAATTGAAGCTTCTTAAAATCAATTAATGTTGTACATTGTTTTAAACCTCATATTGCTTTACAGCATAGGTTTAATTTGTCCATTTAAATTTATTTTTTAAATCCAGTACAACCAGTATGCAATATAAGACTCACAGAGTAATCACATCCTTCATAACACAGATATATAACACAAATTTAAAAAATAAAACTGCTTTCCATATTACACATTTTTTAAATACTTGTAATTCAAACAAATAAACAGTAAAACAATAAATTAATATAGTCAAGTTTAATGTGTTCATCTTAAATTTCATATATTGATTTTTAAATTGTTTGATTTCAATTTTAGTTTGTTTTGTATTTCAGTTTTATTTTGTTCAAGTATTATGTTTAATTTATTTTGACATATTTGTCATATTCTTATTGACTTTGACAGTTGCACACTAGTTTATTATCCACTACAAGAATTTCTTATGTTTAGAATATTTGCTCAGTAATGAGACATCAATAACTTACCGAATAAAGGGTTTAGTTGATTTTTTTTATGAAGCAATCTTTTTGTTTGCTGTAAATTCCTCAAATCATCCAAAGATGGAGGAGGGCTCTCAGAATTCTCCTTGAATGATCTAAACACAATTGATTTTTTTAACTGTTATTACAGAATAAGTACATAATGAGTAGAAGAAATAGAACATTTTGAAAATTAAATATAGTTTTATGAAAAATATTTTTGGAACTAAATTTATTTATATCATTTAAAAGTAAAAAAATTTCAGAATACATGCAGTAAAATTTTTTTTTTGAAGTTGACTACTATTTCATAATCTCTTCTTTCATCATAATGCACAACATTTCCATGGTTCAGCTGGTTCGATCGAATTTCAGCAAACACCATCTTCGATCTGACTTTAATTCTACCATTTTAATAAGTCATCTAAGGAAGACTTTGTGATCCAACAAAAGAAATGACAAGCTGACAATCAGGAGATTCGGGAGGCCATGGAATATCACCATAACTGGAAATTACAAATTATGCAAACAATTGGCATACAGTTGACATTGGTATCTGTGCATTGTGTGACTTAACAATGTCTTGAAAAAACTAAGGTTGTGTTAATCATTTTTTAAAGGTAGTTTTGTAGTTTTGCACAGCAAAAGTGTCAAGCATAGTGACGTACCCCTCCTTTGTGACTGTAATAGCAAGATCATTTTTGCATCAAAACTATCATCGTACATTTTTTTACTGTACAAAATTAAATGTGTGTAAAGAACCATTAAATAGAACCTCAAAATTAAGGGCCAATAATAAACCATAAATAATATAGCACATCACACATCAAATTGTTGTGTGTGTGCAATGGATGATGGTGTAGATCTGTAGACTGTCTTAAATTGATCAAAACTTCTTTATTGGGGCAAAATTGCCTTTCCTTTGTGATGGTCGATGCCTAATCACACTGACAATTAGATTATTTGAATTTACCACTATATTAGACCCATAAGCGTCTAATTCAGGACTCGCCCAATGATAAGCCGGCAACGCTGGCTGGCCAATGATACGTCAGGGTTTAGTGGCGCAAGGCATGGTGGGGTGGCAAGTTAACCGTTTGGGTTGAAGGCGGACTGGTTTGTCTGTCTGCCAGAGGGATGCGTAGTATCATGATCTACGTGTCAATACTCTCTATGAAGACGCCATCATGGAACCCCAAAGATTAATTTTAACTAGGCATTCCCTTTTCTTAATTTTAACTAGGCATATGTAGGGCCAGGATAACGGATAAAGTTTATTACATAACAAATGAAGTGCAGGCATGAAATTAAATTGGCGTAGTAATCCTTTTGGGTTTGTGTAGGATTTTTTGATTCTGTATAGCTTACAAAACCGTTGCACGCCTCTTGAGGGCTGCCGCACCTTTCATTTGACCTCTTAAGAATAACAAATCAAAATATTTTTTAACATAAATACAAAAACTGGGAAACTTACAGAATTTGCTTGGTTAAATAATGAAAATAATTTTCCTTAAATTATACTAATTAATCTACAACTATACAAAATAAATTTGGGAGAAACTGAAGTTACAAATAAATTATAAAATAAAAAAAATTAAAAGTATAATCCTCTTTTTATTCCTTTTGTCACACACACACACACACACACACACACACACACACACACACACACACACACACACACACACACACACACACACACACACACACACACACACACACACACACACACACACACACACACACACACACACACACACACACACACACACACACACACACACACACACACACACACACACACACACACACACACACACACACACACACACACACACACACACACACACACACACACACACACACACACACACACACACACACACACACACACACACACACACACACACACACACACACACACACACACACACACACACACACACACACACACACACACACACACACACACACACACACACACACACACACACACACACACACACACACACACACACACACACACACACACACACACACACACACACACACACACACACACACACACACACACACACACACACACACACACACACACACACACACACACACACACACACACACACACACACACACACACACACACACACACACACACACACACACACACACACACACACACACACACACACACACACACACACACACACACACACACACACACACACACACACACACACACACACACACACACACACACACACACACACACACACACACACACACACACACACACACACACACACACACACACACACACACACACACACACACACACACACACACACACACACACACACACACACACACACACACACACACACACACACACACACACACACACACACACACACACACACACACACACACACACACACACACACACACACACACACACACACACACACACACACACACACACACACACACACACACACACACACACACACACACACACACACACACACACACACACACACACACACACACACACACACACACACACACACACACACACACACACACACACACACACACACACACACACACACACACACACACACACACACACACACACACACACACACACACACACACACACACACACACACACACACACACACACACACACACACACACACACACACACACACACACACACACACACACACACACACACACACACACACACACACACACACACACACACACACACACACACACACACACACACACACACACACACACACACACACACACACACACACACACACACACACACACACACACACACACACACACACACACACACACACACACACACACACACACACACACACACACACACACACACACACACACACACACACACACACACACACACACACACACACACACACACACACACACACACACACACACACACACACACACACACACACACACACACACACACACACACACACACACACACACACACACACACACACACACACACACACACACACACACACACACACACACACACACACACACACACACACACACACACACACACACACACACACACACACACACACACACACACACACACACACACACACACACACACACACACACACACACACACACACACACACACACACACACACACACACACACACACACACACACACACACACACACACACACACACACACACACACACACACACACACACACACACACACACACACACACACACACACACACACACACACACACACACACACACACACACACACACACACACACACACACACACACACACACACACACACACACACACACACACACACACACACACACACACACACACACACACACACACACACACACACACACACACACACACACACACACACACACACACACACACACACACACACACACACACACACACACACACACACACACACACACACACACACACACACACACACACACACACACACACACACACACACACACACACACACACACACACACACACACACACACACACACACACACACACACACACACACACACACACACACACACACACACACACACACACACACACACACACACACACACACACACACACACACACACACACACACACACACACACACACACACACACACACACACACACACACACACACACACACACACACACACACACACACACACACACACACACACACACACACACACACACACACACACACACACACACACACACACACACACACACACACACACACACACACACACACACACACACACACACACACACACACACACACACACACACACACACACACACACACACACACACACACACACACACACACACACACACACACACACACACACACACACACACACACACACACACACACACACACACACACACACACACACACACACACACACACACACACACACACACACACACACACACACACACACACACACACACACACACACACACACACACACACACACACACACACACACACACACACACACACACACACACACACACACACACACACACACACACACACACACACACACACACACACACACACACACACACACACACACACACACACACACACACACACACACACACACACACACACACACACACACACACACACACACACACACACACACACACACACACACACACACACACACACACACACACACACACACACACACACACACACACACACACACACACACACACACACACACACACACACACACACACACACACACACACACACACACACACACACACACACACACACACACACACACACACACACACACACACACACACACACACACACACACACACACACACACACACACACACACACACACACACACACACACACACACACACACACACACACACACACACACACACACACACACACACACACACACACACACACACACACACACACACACACACACACACACACACACACACACACACACACACACACACACACACACACACACACACACACACACACACACACACACACACACACACACACACACACACACACACACACACACACACACACACACACACACACACACACACACACACACACACACACACACACACACACACACACACACACACACACACACACACACACACACACACACACACACACACACACACACACACACACACACACACACACACACACACACACACACACACACACACACACACACACACACACACACACACACACACACACACACACACACACACACACACACACACACACACACACACACACACACACACACACACACACACACACACACACACACACACACACACACACACACACACACACACACACACACACACACACACACACACACACACACACACACACACACACACACACACACACACACACACACACACACACACACACACACACACACACACACACACACACACACACACACACACACACACACACACACACACACACACACACACACACACACACACACACACACACACACACACACACACACACACACACACACACACACACACACACACACACACACACACACACACACACACACACACACACACACACACACACACACACACACACACACACACACACACACACACACACACACACACACACACACACACACACACACACACACACACACACACACACACACACACACACACACACACACACACACACACACACACACACACACACACACACACACACACACACACACACACACACACACACACACACACACACACACACACACACACACACACACACACACACACACACACACACACACACACACACACACACACACACACACACACACACACACACACACACACACACACACACACACACACACACACACACACACACACACACACACACACACACACACACACACACACACACACACACACACACACACACACACACACACACACACACACACACACACACACACACACACACACACACACACACACACACACACACACACACACACACACACACACACACACACACACACACACACACACACACACACACACACACACACACACACACACACACACACACACACACACACACACACACACACACACACACACACACACACACACACACACACACACACACACACACACACACACACACACACACACACACACACACACACACACACACACACACACACACACACACACACACACACACACACACACACACACACACACACACACACACACACACACACACACACACACACACACACACACACACACACACACACACACACACACACACACACACACACACACACACACACACACACACACACACACACACACACACACACACACACACACACACACACACACACACACACACACACACACACACACACACACACACACACACACACACACACACACACACACACACACACACACACACACACACACACACACACACACACACACACACACACACACACACACACACACACACACACACACACACACACACACACACACACACACACACACACACACACACACACACACACACACACACACACACACACACACACACACACACACACACACACACCACACACACACACACACACACACACACACACACACACACACACACACACACACACACACACACACACACACACACACACACACACACACACACACACACACACACACACACACACACACACACACACACACACACACACACACACACACACACACACACACACACACACACACACACACACACACACACACACACACACACACACACACACACACACACACACACACACACACACACACACACACACACACACACACACACACACACACACACACACACACACACACACACACACACACACACACACACACACACACACACACACACACACACACACACACACACACACACACACACACACACACACACACACACACACACACACACACACACACACACACACACACACACACACACACACACACACACACACACACACACACACACACACACACACACACACACACACACACACACACACACACACACACACACACACACACACACACACACACACACACACACACACACACACACACACACACACACACACACACACACACACACACACACACACACACACACACACACACACACACACACACACACACACACACACACACACACACACACACACACACACACACACACACACACACACACACACACACACACACACACACACACACACACACACACACACACACACACACACACACACACACACACACACACACACACACACACACACACACACACACACACACACACACACACACACACACACACACACACACACACACACACACACACACACACACACACACACACACACACACACACACACACACACACACACACACACACACACACACACACACACACACACACACACACACACACACACACACACACACACACACACACACACACACACACACACACACACACACACACACACACACACACACACACACACACACACACACACACACACACACACACACACACACACACACACACACACACACACACACACACACACACACACACACACACACACACACACACACACACACACACACACACACACACACACACACACACACACACACACACACACACACACACACACACACACACACACACACACACACACACACACACACACACACACACACACACACACACACACACACACACACACACACACACACACACACACACACACACACACACACACACACACACACACACACACACACACACACACACACACACACACACACACACACACACACACACACACACACACACACACACACACACACACACACACACACACACACACACACACACACACACACACACACACACACACACACACACACACACACACACACACACACACACACACACACACACACACACACACACACACACACACACACACACACACACACACACACACACACACACACACACACACACACACACACACACACACACACACACACACACACACACACACACACACACACACACACACACACACACACACACACACACACACACACACACACACACACACACACACACACACACACACACACACACACACACACACACACACACACACACACACACACACACACACACACACACACACACACACACACACACACACACACACACACACACACACACACACACACACACACACACACACACACACACACACACACACACACACACACACACACACACACACACACACACACACACACACACACACACACACACACACACACACACACACACACACACACACACACACACACACACACACACACACACACACACACACACACACACACACACACACACACACACACACACACACACACACACACACACACACACACACACACACACACACACACACACACACACACACACACACACACACACACACACACACACACACACACACACACACACACACACACACACACACACACACACACACACACACACACACACACACACACACACACACACACACACACACACACACACACACACACACACACACACACACACACACACACACACACACACACACACACACACACACACACACACACACACACACACACACACACACACACACACACACACACACACACACACACACACACACACACACACACACACGTACGAAATTATGGAATGTAGTAATAAATAGCTATTTGGTGCAGTCTTGGTTTGTTTTATTTCAAAATAGGAAGCCTTAAGTAGTAAGGTGTAACTTGATCCAGGAATGTACCCAAGGGGGGGGGGGTGTCCTGGGTGACCAGACACCAGACCAATTGTTATTCTTTGGTCAGGAAAAAGGCAAATTATTGATATTGAGTAAAATGAAATCTTTTATCAACAATAGTTTTAAAAATTCAACAGTTCGTTCACAATAATTCTTGTACGAGTTGAAATGATCGTGACTCAGGTCCTCCTATCAATAGGCCTTCTCATTGTTTTTTAATAGAATAATTTTCGTACATATGACCATAAAGAAACTTGACATCGTAGAAGAGTCACATTATACTGACCTAAACATATTTGATAAAACAAATGAAGTCATTTAACCTAGTAAAATAATTTCTTTGGTTTTTTTAGTACAAGTTCTAATTTAATACATATGATCAATTTTGTTTTTTTGTTTGAGACAAACCCAATGTATTGTTTTGGTTTTATTGAAAAAAAAAACTAGTTGACATCCCTGAACACTTTGCAAGCCAACACCGTTGTCACTCGCTGCGCTCGTGAGGTAAGCTCGGCCTGCAGCCTCGCCTGAGACCTTTCGCCCCTTTGAGGAACTCGGCTTGCGGCCTCGTGCGGGAGCTCAGCCTACGGCCTCGTCAAGATGCTCTGCTACAGGCCTCTTTGTGGAACTCGGCCTACAGTTCTTTGTGGAATACGGGGGAAAGTTCAGCCTGCAGCCTTACCAAGACACTCTGTTACAGTCCCATTTGTGGATCTCGGCATGTCGCCTCGTGAGAAAGATTGGCCCATTGCCTCACCAAGATTGTTAACCAGTTAACATTAATTTTGCTTTTTGGGGCAGTAAAGCTCCTAAAAATAGTCTTTTCTAAAATCTGATGGTAAATTAGTATTTAAGAGTAGAATACCTTTAGTTTGATACCCCACTAGGGTGTATTAGTTTAACATTACTGAGTTTTGGAGCATATTTTTTATTTGGAGGGCTGAGCTCTTTAACATTGTCTCTTACAAGATGTAATGGTAAAATGTAATTTATGAGATAAATACCTATAGTTTGATACCCCTAAGTAGTCATAAAAACTCCCATTTTGTGATACTTCCATATGAACTGAGTGTCAGACTTGTCAGTTAGCTTAAAATTAGACCAACACTACTGTATGTGGTTCAGTTTCCACCTAAAGCTGTAGGTCCCATAGTTGCCCTATTAATAAATAGTCCTTTCAGAGCTAAGTCGAACTCAGATAGTAACAATGACTACACTCATTCACTCCTCATATTCACCCATATCTCTACAATCGGCGTCTTAAAAATGAATAATGAAAAATGCTAATGTACAATTCATAAATATAGAATAATAAATTTGTTATAAGTATAATCTTAACACATTATATCCTGCTAACCTTATATTACGAATCCACAACATTTATTGGTTTGTAGTAAACTATAACAACAGTATTTTTCTTATAATATGACTTCAGATAATTAATTGTTTTACTAAATATATTTACATCAGTGTAATTAGATAATTATACAAGTTTTTTAAGCACACATGTCACAAATGGAAACCAGTCATGTGTAAACTCTGGTAATAGGAGGACCAGAGTTAGGATCAAAGGAAACAAACTTTTAAACAAATTGTAAAGGAACTATTGACTCACAAAAAATGTTTAGATTAAAAGATTTAATTTAACTAAATATCTAACACATTCAGGCTTGAATTTTTCCTGAAAATAAAAAAATGTTCTCTTATTCTGACTTTTTTATTACTTTAATTTTACAAGAGTCTTTTCTCATAGCGTTTACTGTACATTACAATAAAATGATTACCCAGTTTTCATATCTTATGCTCGTCATGAAACACAGATTAAAACAGTATAGATCTCATTATTAATTTAATGTTTTAATAAAACATCAGAGACATGAAAATGTTCCTAAAACATTAAATTAACAGTTGTGGCATTTCTAAAAATGCTGGATAAGGGCAGTGACGTCACACTCGTGCCCCCTCTCTTGCCTGCAGTCAGAAGGTATAACGCCACTATAGAAAAAAAAAAAGAAAACGAGCAGTAGTTTGGTGTCCTTTGTAGTTTTGTACTCAAACTTTAATCATTGATTACTGTATTGCAATAGTTAAAATGAGGAAAAACTAGGGTTATGATTAAGAAGAGTTCAATATAAAATGGAAGAAACCTTTTCATTTTCTTAATTGTATGCATTGCTCCAAAAACTTCATCACAGGTATTTACAACTTCTTCTGTCTATCCAACTGTACTGTTTATAATTAATCCAAGCTTTTGACTTTACTTAGATATGGCAGTAAAGTATCTTTACCTATGAATTTTTGAGCACTGTTCACGTCTATTGTCTTTAATACATATGAGTGAGCAATTAGAATGGGTGGTGTCTTTTCTGGGTTAAGTTTTAGTCCATGTTCATGAGATCAAGTGAAAGTCGTATTATGTCATAATTAATTCTAGCTACAATTAAGTTGCTGACTTTAAAGTGAGCATATATTTGCAAGTCAATAGTGTAAGAATGAAACTTAGTATTATGTAATGCAGTGTCATTAACATGTGTAATAAAGAGGAGTGTGCCCAGATTTGACCTAAGTGGAACACCACCAGTCAATATGTCTGAAGTTTCTATTATCAGTCACACACTGGCTCCTACCACCGAGGTAAGATCCCGTCCAATAAAAAGCGTTTCTAGAAAACCCAATACTTTTCAGTTTTGCTAACATAATATTATTATTAACCTTCGAGAGCTGACATCACGGAGGATACCTCCGGGTGAAAAGTAATTTGTAAATCTTTTGCTATTTTATTCCGAATACAGCGCTAGTAACGATGTACCTCACGAGCCTCCTTCTTAGAATCCCCCTCACACCACTTTCACTCACCCCAGCCCTGTGGCCTTAGTGTGCTTGCAGATTGCGTAAGGGCATGGTTAAAAACTCCGTGTGTCACCGCTCGTGTTTAAGAAACCTGGAGTTTATCTCCGTGTGTCACCTTGGATGTTTTATTTTTTAATGTGTAAATATTGTAGTGTTGTTTGTAAATAGTAGTTTTCTATATGCAAATATTGTAGTTTTTTTTTTTTTTTTTTTGTAAATAGTAGTTTTAATTTTTTGTTAGGTTTTGGTTCTAAAATAAAATTGATTCTGAAGAGGAACATCGATTTTAAATAGACTTTTGCTAAGTGTTGAGCGAGAGGAAATTACTTCAGAGAGAAGACCGGAGTCTGGTGGTTTTGTAAGGCAGCTTTTTTCAGATGAGTGATAATGAAGAAAATAATGATAGTGAAGATGATGACGGCTTCAGAATTTTACAGGAAGTAAGTGAAGAAGAAGTTGAACCAGATTTGCAGCAGCCAGAGAATGAGGACTTTGTAGCATGTAGTGATTTTGACGACAATGAAGAAATACCTCTACACTTACGAGTACAAAAAAATTTAATTGTGAAGCGACGAAATGGACAAAGTGCTTATGTAAGCAAAGACGGCAAAATGCTGTGGAATGTAGAGCCAATGCCTACCCAAAGACAAGCAAGAGCAAGGAATGTGATTAGAGTTCGTGTTAGCTACGTCAACCCTGCAGCAAGGGACTTCAAGTCATATTTGGAGGTATTTAAACTCTTTTTTACTGATAAAATGATTGAGGATATTGTTAAGAATTCAAATATATATAAGATCGTTACAATCTAGAAAGACACAGCAAACCAACAAACCCAACTGAAATTAGAGCAGTTATTGGTTTATTGTACATGCTTAGGGTTATGAAAATGTCCCACCTAAACTTGGAAGATGTTTGAGCCAGACATGGCCTAGGTATTGAATTTTTCCCCTTGGTCATGTCTCTGTACAGATTTAAATTTTTGATAAGAGTCTTAAGATTTGATGATGTCAATAAGAGACAAGATAGGAAACTTATTGAAAGATTGGTTCCGATTAGGGATAAGTAGTAACTGGGGGGATATGGAACAAAAGGGCGAGGGCGAGCCGCCATCATTGTGCGAGCGGCCATCTTGGATCACGTGACTTTTTTTGTGAGTTCTTCATGGGGCGTAGCGTGTTTCCGTCAATCCAATCTCCCAGACAGCTGTTCTTCTTCTTCGTTTTTTTTGTGCGCGCTTTTTTTGATGTCGTCACGATGGGCGAGTTATGTTTTTTTCAGCCAGCTGTTTTGTGTGTGATGACGTCACGAGGAGGTTGGTATTCGATGGGGATATGGAACAAAAGGCCGAGGGCGAGCCGCCATCTTTGGGCGAGCGGCCATCACGTGACTTTTTTTGTGAGTTCTTCTTCTTCGCCATGTGTTTTTTTGTGCGCGCTTTTTTTTTGATATACGTCACGATGGGCGAGTTATGTTTTTTTCAGCCAGCTGTTTTGTTCATCGGTAAATTATACGTGTGTGATGACGTCACGAGGAGGTTGGTATTCGATGGGGGGGATATGGAACAAAAGGGCGAGGGCGAGCCGCCATCTTTGGGCGAGCGGCCATCACGTGACTTTTTTTGTGAGTTCTTCTTCTTCGCCATGTGTTTTTTTTCGTTGTTCTTCTTCTTCGTTTTTTTTGTGCGCGCTTTTTTTTTTGATGACGTCACGATGGGCGAGGTGACTTCTGCCGCCAGATGTCGTTGTTTCTTCTTCTTCGGTTTTTTTTGTGTGCGCTTTTTTTGATGACGTCATGATGGGCGAGGTGACTTCCAGTGTCCGTCGTTATGTTTTTTTTTTCTTCAGCCAGCCTGTTTTGTTCATCGGTAAATTATACGTGTGTGATGACGTCACGAGGAGGTTGGTATTCGAAGGGCGATGCCCGCCTTCCCGCCACTGCCAGATGTCGTTATGTTTTTTCTTCAGCCAGCTGTTTCTGTTCATCGGTAAATTATACGTGTGTGATGACGTCACGAGGAGGTTGGTATTCGAAAGGGCGACCACATTATTTTTTTCATCAAATCCAAATTGCACGATGTTGTTAGCCGACGGGTTCACTATTGGACGGGTTGGTCCTGATCTACGATCGTTACGGTGATCACTTTTGAATTACCTTCAGTTTGGCCGTCTATCGGAGCGTAATATCGCTCACGCGAGGCGGCATTCCGATATCTTGTAACCACGTGGCACGGCCGGGAAAACGTGTATAAAATGCGATAAAATTCCGGTTGTTCAAAGCCCAAGAGTCTTCTAACCGTGGTGTCCAAAGCGAATTTCAACGGTGATACAATAGACACGACTGTACCGTGCTTCGCTTTCGAGATGATGAATTTGCCAGAATCTATGTACGCCACACCTAACGAATCGATGAAACGTCTACACGTTTTTCGCAGAGATTCCCAAGGTGTAATGTCCCTGCTCCAGTGTTAGTGTCCTGACAGAATCGTTCGGGCTGTCAGCGGCCGTTCGAGCTGGCCGGAAATGCACGTTAGCAATTCTCGGTATGTTGTCCGAATAGAATCCGCATGAGCCAAACGGTAATCACTGGCATCGTCCAAGTGGATCGGGTGTTCCAGGTGAAGTGTGATCACCGGACCCTGCCCGAATAGTTTTCAACAAAGGCATTTTATATCGCTTGGTCTACATCTTACACGCTTTTATTATTTGGTCATTTGTTTCTGGTGTTCTCGAACAGTGTACCCGTTATGCGTATGAGATCAGTCAAATCCCAACGTACTCTTCAATTTATTGTACAATTTCGTTTCCAACACGTTGAGAACCGTTGATTGGTTTTAGTTTGAAACTGTGAGAACTCAGATCGCAAACGCGTCTTGCTTCGATCCCGGTCCCACACTCTCCGAAACGATTAATACAGAACTATGACTGTACATGCTGACACGGGTATTAACTCCTACACATGTCTTATAATCGGAACAAAAAAATTAAGTTTTTTTTAAAAATATAGTCTATTACAGTGCGCAATCTGGATGTTGTACGTAGTGCCTATTTTCTCTCCTCTCGACAGTTGTAGCGTTTCGGGGATGGGTTCTTTAGGATCGAATACTTCTGCGTATCGTTTATGGCAGGAACACGTCGATCTCCTCACAGCCATTGTCAGCTAGCGATCGGTCCAATAGTGGTGGCCACCGGAATCTCACCGTATTTGGGTTTGTAACGATTCTCATTGCGTTTCACAGGGTAGAACGTATTCCATCCAACCGATCGAGTTTTCATCACGGTTTTTAGAGAACTGTAGTGTGGCTTCGTTGAACCGGTTGTACGAAGCTGGCCATGTTGTGTTTAAAACGTAGTCGGACACGTTACTCTCACTCTCTTATTATATTAGGGTGACGGGTGTACGACGTCCAGCTGTCTATCAATTACTTGATTTTTTTCGTTCTTTGGAAAAAATCGTTTTTCCCAACCCCCAAATTTTCCCCCTTTTGCTAATTTTTGTTGTTTATTTCCCAACAGTTCTACTCGAACTAAAAACGTCGTAGTTGTGTTTGGGATTTTAGTGACTTTTACAGATACCCCTTGTGCCCCCTTTAAATTCTGTACACAGCCGGTTGCGATGTGGGGGTCAAATTCCCTTTCCCTGAAAACTTTTGGGCGACCCTCGTCCAACTGTGTCTTTGGTGACAAGATCTTTTTTTTGTCGCCCCCCTTACGAAGATGATGCGATCCTTTTTTTGCACGCTTGAATTTTATTTTTCAGACATTTTTTTAGGCGTCTAAAACCCCCCCCCTTTTGGGTTTTGGGAAAAAATAAACCCATCATTTTTGTTCCCCGCCCTTTTTAAAAACGCTTTTGTCATTTTCGTGTTAAATTTCCTTTTTTTAAATACTTCCTATTGAGTTTCCCTAAATTTTTTTCCCCGCCCTAAACACCACTCCCACCAACCACCACCCCCAAAACCACCCCCAAAAAAACTGTCCTGCTGAACATTCCGAAATCACCCGAATTTTGTCAAATTAGAAAACCACCGTCAAAACCCCCCCAGGCCCACCCACCCAAATTATTTGTTGTTCCCCTTATATCTTTCCCAAATTGTTTTCCAAAATTCACGTGCCCGCCCGCACTTTGAATATCGCCCCAATACTTCTAAAAACGGGTGGCCGCAGATTGGGGGAAATCTTCGAAAATTCTGGAGGGCCCCAGTCGTTGAACCCAGACCGTCCCAAACCGGTTCCCAGAAAAGCGAAACCCCAACCCCTTATTGGTGGTGGAACGCCCCGTACAGTCAAAATAAAAACCCTTTTTCCCCTGTCACCAAAACCTTGACGTAGAACGTCCGGGTGAGTCCCAGTCGGAATCGACATCTCCCGGGTTTAAGGATTCCACATTTCCGTTTTTAAATTTGCCCCGGCCGGTAGAAGCTGTCAAACCCAAACACTCCGCAAAATTTTTTTGTTTTTCCAAAAACGTCTTTTGGCGTATCGTTCGATTTCACCGAAAAAGAGAGTTCTTTTTTTTAAATAAAAAAAGAGTCCAATTTCATATTGTTTCCCAACTTTTGAGACCACTCCCTTTGGGGGGGGTTCTTAAAAGGGGATTATCGAGTCCAACCCGTTGCGATGAGGTTTTTTTAAAACCCGGTATGCCCTTTTCTGAAGTACCCGGTCCCCTATATTCTTTCTAACCAAAAGGGGAAAGGGAAGAACCTTTTTCCCCAACGGAAATCGTTCTTCAAAAAATTTCCCATCTTTTCCCTTAAACAAGCCCGGCCTTCCTTTTTTTTTCATCAATTTGGTTCGTACCCTGAGCGCAACCAAACCCCGGGTTCTTGTTTTTGACGGTTTTTCCCTTTACGGCTTTGTGTTGCTTTGGGTTTGGAGCAGAAATGTAAACGCCCTGCCCCCCCACCGATGTTGTCGTGCAAAAAGACCGATCCCCAAACGGTCCGGGGGGGCGGGTTTTCTTGTAAGGCGGGGTTTCATTTTTTCCCCTTTTTTTTTTTTTCCGTCAGACAGAGGGATCTTGTGTCTGTTGCATTTTCCCCTAAATTTTGGGTTTTCCCACCCCTTTACACAACAAAAGTAACCATAAAATTACTACTATTTAAATAGTAATCCGATGGGAGACGCCCCCCCACCAAATGAAAACAAAAAACCCATTTTTCACGGGTCGCCCACCCTTGAAGTGGGGGCCAAAGGGGAAAAAAAAGAAATGGCGTGTTAAAAGGGGACTCCCACGGACACGGATCGTGAGGACCGTGTTTTCCCCACCCCGGTTACGATGTCGATGGGGGGGTTTTCGCCCGGTTTCCCGGTAAAACCAAAATTGTTTTTTAAAACATGTTTATACAACAAGCGGGGTTTGCGCAAGTTCAAAAAATTTTGTACGTGTTCATTTTCGTTCCATCGAAAAAAACCGGCCTACCCCAAAAAATTCAAAAAAACATTACGGCGCGTGGAAAAAGCTTTTTAGGAAAAAAATTCGCCAGTTCAAATTCGAACCTGTCCCGTTTTTAAATTTCCCACGGGAAACAAATGCAAGTTTAACTCTTTAATTGTGTTCGACGATTTGCCTGTTGGAGGAAAAATAAAGGGATAAAGGGACTATTTCATCCGCGGCCGCCCAAAAACACGTATCTTGCGTAAATCTCAGCCAAAACCCTACGGCCAAATCGAATGCAATTTTCTTTTCCCCAAATAACGTCAATCTACTCGGGTGTATTCAGCCAGAACAAAAAATTACACGGGGAAGGGAAATTTACAAAAGATTTTGTCGGATCCGACCCCAAAACCCGCCAAAACCCTAAAAAAAAAAATGGGTTTCGAAAGTATGTGCAAGCGCTGCTGGAGAAAACCCCCCCCCCCTCCCGGGTTCATTCACCGTCGACACCACAAGGAAACCCACAAAAACCTTTAAGTACAGGTGTAGGTTGAAAAACAACTTTTTAAAAACGTCACGTCGAAAAACAAATTTTTACGCCGAACGGGGTTTTAACGATATTTTAACGTTGACTTGGAAAAAAGAAAATTTTGACCCAAAACATCAAAAAAACTTTTATTATGACGTTTTAAAATTTTATTTTTTTAGGCCAAAAAAAAACCATCAAATATTTTTTACCTTAAAAAATTTCCCCCAAACTTTTTAAACTCCCCCCTTTTTTTTCCCCCAAAAATTTTTTTTTAAAAAAAATTTTTATATAAAAAAAATCACACCACATAAAACTAAAAAAATTTTAAAAACAAACCCCTCCTCCCCCCACCCCCAAAAAAACCCTTCAATTAAATTCCCCAACCCCCCATAAAACCCTAAACACAATCCCCCCCCAACCTCTCCCCCCCCCCCCCCCGGTCCCTTTAGTGTCAAAACCCCCCTTTTTAAGTTTTTTGAACCCGGGTCATCACCTTTTGCCATATTTCCCAACACCACCACTCCCCCACCACCACTAACGCTTCAATCTACAAAACCCAACAAACCGTCCCCCACGAGTTTTTTCCCAAAACCAAACATTTGAAATTTTTTAAAACCCGGAGGTTCCCCCAGGGATAATTCCCCGAAGTACACCCCCAAACCGAGTTGATTTGGGGCCCAAAACAACAGGAACGTGAAAAAAATACAAGCCATAACAAAGGCTATAAAAACAAAAAAAGGGGAGCAGGACGCCGAAGCGGGAAGTTGAAAAAAAAGAGGGGGTTTCCCCCAAAAAAGAAAGTTAAAAAATAAAATCATGAAAGGGTTTTGATCAAGCGGTCCCACGACGTTTCACCCCGTAAAGTAAAAGTACCCCCCGAGCGAGCAGGTTTATAATCGGTGGGAACGACGGTTTGACAAAGTTGATAAACGATGAAAGAGAAAGGGAATTAAAAGACCTACAACCTACAACCAAAACCAAACAAGTCAAATGAAGCACTAAAGGGACAAAAGAGTGAACTTGGGGTGCTTTTCGGCACGCCCCTTACTTCCCAAAGACGAACAAACAATAAAGGTTTGGGCCCAAAATATATGATGATAAAAAGGGAGTCTGAGATAAAAGAAAGATGGAATTTGAAGCCCCAAAACCCTACAACTCTACCGAACAAGTCTTTTAACATAGGGTTCAAAAAGAGTGAATTTGGGGTGCGTGGGCCCAGGGCCCCCTACTTCCCCCAAAGGCGAACGACAATCAGTTCGGCATTTTTAAACTATAAAGATCAAACGGACCCAAGCTGAAAATTTTTTTCCCCCTTCACATTCCCCCCCTCCCGGAAACCCCGCCCCCCAAAAAATTTTTTTGTGAATGGAAAACGCTACAAAGGCACTGAAGGACTTTGGCAACTTTTTGACCAGCCAAAGGCTATGTACCGAAAAACCAGTAACACCGGTGAAGACGCGAATGGGTGTACAAAGACGTGTTTTCGTACAAATTCACTGTACCAGAAAATGATTCGAAATTTGAAGCGACCGAAAGCTAGCCCGGGAAAAGTGGGAAAAAAATGAAAAACGGCCCATATGGTAGGAAAGGGGCAATCAAAAAGACGGCTACACCTGAACGAAAAAAGGGGGGCCCCAAAAAAGATGGGCCCGCAGGAAGATGTGGCCAAAGAAAAGGGTCCGGCGAAAGAAAAACAACGAACGTCCCCCACAATTCAGCCCCCAATTTAGCCGACAGAAACCCAAGTTTTTACTCTTTGTCCCCTCAAACTGCTTTCTAACTTTTCGGGGAAAGTTGTAAGGTTGTAGGTCTTCAAAACCCCCATCTTCTCTTTTTATTTGGCATTTAACATCGTCATCACCGTCGTTTCCCCACCGAATTTTTAACCTGCCCCGCTGGGGCCGTTTCTTCCCCCGGGTTTTTCCTGAAGGGGGTGAAAAAGTTTGTGCCCCCGCCCGTTGGGTCAAACCCTTTCATGATTTTATTGTACTTTGTTTGGGGAAAAACCCCCTCTTTGGCTTTCACCCGCCTCCGGCGTCCTGCTCCCTTTTTTTTGTTTGAATTTGCCTTCGTTTGGGTTTGTTTTTTTCTCCCAAAGTTCCTGTTGTTCGGCCCAACTCGGTGGGCGTGCTTCTTCCCCGGGGGGAAATTTGTCCCGCCAAAATCCTGTTTTTAAAAATTAAAAATGTTGGGTTTGGAAACCCCTTTGTGGCGGATTTTTTGTTGTTTTAATTGAAAGCCCTTAGTGGTGGGGGGGTTTGTGGTGGTGGTGGAAGTATGGCAAACGGTGATGACGGCTTCAAAATCTTAAACGGTGGTTCGACACTAGGGTACCGGATTGTCAGCAGCCGTTCGTGATCGCTGTTTCAGTTCTTCCGACTCGGCTGCCTTGAATTTACTGATCACATCTTCTCGAGTGCAGTCGAGACGTTTAGCTTCCTTCACATCCATAGTAATAGTTACTATCGGTAGTGACTACTTATATACACACACTTCAAAAATACAATGACTATCAAGACACCGGGTCCAGTCCAACCAGTGGAGTAACGTCATTCATTCACAAGGCTGCAAAAAACATCATTTGATGTTGTGGCTAAAAAACGATATTTTGAACGTCAACGTCATAAGTAACGTTATTTGATGTTTGCTCAAAATATCGTTTCTCGAAGTCAACGTTAAAATATCGTTTAATCCACGTTCGCGTAAATATCGTTTTTCGACGTGACGTTTAAAAATGTTGTTTTTTCAACATACACCTGGTACTTACCGTTGTGTGCTTTCCTTGTCGTGTCGACGGTGATGAACCCGTGAGGTTTGCTCCAGCAGCGCTTGCACATACTTTTTCGAAACCATCGTACTTCGTGTCGGATCCGACAAAGTCTTCGTAAATCCTTCGCGTGTAATGTTTGTTCTGGCTGAATACACAGAGTAGATTGACGTTATTGCGAATGACTTGCATGTCGACTTCGGGCCGTAGCTCTGGCTGAGATATGACGCAAGATACGTGTTTGTGACGGCCGCGGATGAAATAGTCCTTGATCTTGATTTGTTCCTCCAACAGGCAATTCGTCGAACACAACTAACGAGTTCAACTTGCATTCGTCCATTGAATCAAATCGGCACAGTTCGAATAGAACTGGCTGAATTTATATCCTAACGCTTTTTCCACGAGCTATCGTAATGTTTTCGAAGTTCGGCGTAGGCTGGTTGTTCGATTGGAACGACTGAACACGTACATAGTGTTTGAACTGCGCACGACACGCTTGTTGTAAATCATGTTCAACAACAAGTTGGTTTTAACCGCAACCGGACGAACCCACGATCAGACATCGTAACGGCTGGGGTAAAACACGGTCCTCTCACGATCCGTGTCCGTGCAGTCCTTACAGTATACCGCGATTTCCATAGTGTACTTATTAAAACACGGTCTTTTGCAGTTCTCTCTCGTAAAAACGAACCCAATATCTCTTCACCGTCAGAGTTCTTTGATTCTATACGTGATCGGGGTGCCGTGTTCAACAATTTCGAAACAACAAATATCTCTCGTTCCAATTGCGACTGTACTTATTGTCGAATGTATCTTTCTTAGCCACTATCCTGACACGATCACCGATACTCAACTTTGACTTCCTCACTGTGGTCGGCTGCATCGATTTCGTACAGATTCTGCAATCGTGTTCACAACTCTTGTCAACCGTCCGAGGTCGCATTCGTATGGTCCTGTGCACAGTGGTGTTGTACTGACGAAGTAGGTCCTTGCACCGTGTCGAGTCCATCGAAACGTGTGTCGCATTTCGAACTGAACTTTCATACGTTCGTTGAGAGTGCGGTTGTAAACGTTCGACGATCGCAACTCTTTTCTTCATTTTCAGTATGGTACATCTTGATGCCATAAGTGTTTCCAACAGTTGTTTGAAATCTTGTTAACAAACTCCCGACCCATATCGACGTGCAATAGATTCGGGTGTGTTGTGGCCTGTCTTTTCGGCACGCCTTATGATTGCTTCGAAAGCATCGGCCACGTGTTGGCCACTCTTCCTAGTCAACGGTTCAGGACCAGCGTACTTGGAAAAAGTGTCGATCCCATTCCACATGTATCCTGTAACCATCGTTTTCCAGTTCACGTATCTGTCCATAATCACGAGATCGGCCGCCCACAGGTCGTCTATACACGTAGTGACTATTTTTCGTTTGGGGAAACTTCTTGATAACCGCGCGATGTAGGTTCTTTAGCTTCGGCGTATTCACGCGATCAGTCCTCGTCACCCGGTTTCATTTGATGAAGGGTGCTTTTTCTCACTGCCGCACAGTGCGCAAGTGTTTTTGACACGCCATTTCTTGTTTTCCGTTTGCACCACTTCATCGGTGTCGACCAGTGATCGTGTTTTTCTGTTTGCATTTGGTGCAGTACGTCTCCATCGAGACTTACTATAAGTAGTAGTAGTATATGTGCTACTAGTGTACCGGTGGAAACCAATATGAGTGAACTGCACAGACACAAGATCCGTCTGTCTGACGGACAAAAGAGAAGCGAAAAATGAAAACCGCTTACAAGAAACGCAGGACCGTGGTGATCGGTCTTTCGCACGACAACATCGGTGGTGGCAGCGATCACATACTGCTCACCGAACTGCAACACAAAGCCGTAAGCAAAGCCGTCAAAAACAAGACCGGCGTTCGGTTAGCGCTCAGCTACGACCACTTGATGAAAAACAAGGAAGGCGGTCTGTTGAAAGGGAAATGATGAACTTTATTGAAGACGATGTTTCCCGGTGGCAAACGGTTCCTTTCGCCTTTGTTAGAAAGAATATCGCACCGCTACTTCGAGAGAGGTTCATACCGTGGTTGAAAGACCTCATCGACAACGAGTTGGACTCGATAATCACTAAAGACCCCAAAGGTAGTGGTCTCAAACGTTGCATCAATATGAAGTTGGACTCGTTGTTATTTAAAAAATAGAACCTCTCTCACTCGGTGAAATCGAACGATACCCAACGACGTGTTTGAAAATCAAAACTTTCGCGAGTGTTTTGTTCGACAGCTACTACCGGTCACGTCAAATTCACACGGGAATGTGGAATCCTAAACCTGGAGAATGTCGATTCCGACGGCAGCTCACTGGACGTGCTACGTCAAGGTCGGTGACAGGAACAAGTTTCTATTTCGACTCGTACGGGGTACGTTCCACCACCAATAGAGTTGTTCGCTATCTGAACGGTGGGTGACGGTCTGGTGTACAACGACTGTGGCATCCAGAATTTCGAAGATCCACCAATCTTGCGGCCACCTGTGTTTAGAAGTATTGCGCAGGATATTCAAAGTGCGACGGACACGTGAATTGGAACACAAATTGTGAATGATATAAGGGACAACAAATATGGATGGATGTCCTGGTGGGTATGACGGTGGTTTTTCTAATCGACAGATTCGGTGATAGCGGAATGTTCAGCAGGACGAGTTTTTTGGTGGTGGTGGTGGTGGTGGTGGTGGTAGTGGTGTTAGTCGGGATTATTTAGAATCTCAGATAGGAAGTTTGAAAAAGGGAGTTAACAGCGAAATGACAAAAGCGTTTGAACAAGTCGAGAACAAACTGATGGGTCATTTGTCGAAAACCGATGCACTTGTAGACGCATAAAAGTGTCCTGAAAACTACATCAGCGTCGGCAACAAAAGGATCGCATCATCTTCGAAGGGTGTCGACAAAAACGATCTTGTCACCAAGACACAGTTGGACGAGGTCGCAAACGTTTCAGCAAAGTATTCGACACCACATCGCAACCGGACTGTGTACAGATCAAAGGACACAGCGTATCTGTAACGTCACTAGATCTAAACACAACTACGACGTTGTAGTTCGAGTAGAACTCGTTGAACTAAACAACAAAAATTAGCGAGTTCGAAAGACGAACGAACGAAAAGATCAAGCTAATTGATAGACAGCTGGACGTCGTACACCCGTCACCCTAATATAATAAGAGAGTGGGAGAGTAAACGTGTCCGACTACGTTTAACCACAACATGGCCAGCTTCGTACAACGTTCAACACGAAGCCACACTACAGTTCTCTAAAACCGTGAAACTCGATCGTTTGGATGGAAATACGTTCTACCCCTGTGAAACGCATGAGAATCGTACAAACCATATACGGTGAGATTCCGTGGCCACACTATTGGACCGATCGCTAGCTGACAATGGCTGTGAGGAGATCGACGTGTTCCTGCCAAAACGCTACGCAGAAGTATTCGATCCTAAAAGAACCCATCCCCGAAACGCTACAACTGTCGAGAGGAGAGAAAATAGGCACTACGTACAACATCCAGTTGCGCACTGTAATAGACTATATTTTTCAAAAAAAACTTAATTTTTTGTTCCGATTATAAGACATGTGTAGGAGTTAATACCGTGTCAGCATGTACATCATAAGTTCTGTATTAATCGTTTCGGGAGAGTGTGGGACCGGATCGAAGCAAGACGCCGTTGCGATCTGAGTTCTCACAGTTTCAAACTAAAACCAATCAACGGCTCAACGTGTTGGAAACGAAATTGTACAATAAAATTGAAGAGTACGTTAGGGATTTGACTGATCTCATACGCATAACGGGTACACTGTTTCGAGAACACCAGAAACAAATGACCAATAATAAAAGCGTGTAGTGTTGACCAAGCGATATAAAATGCCTTGTTGAAACTATTCGGGCAGGGTCCGGTGATCACACTTCACCTGGAACACCCGATCCACTTGGACGATGCCAGT
Source organism: Stictocephala bisonia (assembly GCA_035578905.1). Classification (NCBI taxonomy): domain Eukaryota; kingdom Metazoa; phylum Arthropoda; class Insecta; order Hemiptera; family Membracidae; genus Stictocephala; species Stictocephala bisonia. The sequence continues at coordinate 12,315 of JAQJVL010003709.1, read as the reverse complement.
GATTACCGTTTGGCTCATGCGGATTCTATTCGGACAACAACATCCTGAACTTACCGAGAATTGCTAACGTGCATTTCCGGCCAGCTCGAACGGGCCGCTGACAGCCCGAAACGATTCCTGTCAGGACACTAACACTGGAGGCAGGGAAATTACACCTTGGAATCTCTGGAAAAAACGTGTAGACGTTTTCATCGATTCGTTAGGTGTGGCGGACAAAGATTCTGGCAAATTCATCATCTCGAAAGCGAAGCACGGTACAGTCGTGTCTATTGTATCACCGTTGAAATTCGCTTTGGACACCACGGTTAGAAGACTCTTGGGCTTTGAACAACCGGAATCGGCTACATGACGGCACCAATAACCGGAAAGAAGCTGATTCCGAGAAGGTGAATTGTTATATTTCGAGGGCCGATCGAACCACGATTGGGCCGAATCCACTGAATCTACGAGCTGTGGACGCTATAGAAATCCAATGCAACCTAGTGAGAACAGCTACAGCAATCACCACGACTTACACGCGCACAAACACCAGGAACATCGCATTTTATACATGTTCTTCCCGGCCGTGCCATGTGGTTACAAGATATCGGAATGCCCGCGTGAGCGATATTACGCTCCGATAGACGGCCAACTGAAGGTAATTCAGTGATCACCGTAACGATCGTAGATCAGGACAACCGTCCAATAGTGAACCCGTCGGCTACAACATCGTGTATTTGGATCTGATGAAAATAAAATATGTGGTCGCCCTTCGAATACCAACCTCCTCGTGACGTCATCACACACGTATAATTTACCGATGAACAGAAAACAGCTGGCTGAAGAAAAAACATAACGACATCCGGCAGTGGCGGAAGGCGGGCATCGCCCTTCGAATACCAACCTCCTCGTGACGTCATCACACACGTATAATTTACCGATGAACAAAACAGCTGGCTGAAGAAAAAAAAACATAACGACGGACACTGGAAGTCACCTCGCCCATCATGACGTCATAAAAAAAACGCACACAAAAAAAACCGAAGAAGAAGAAACAACGACATCTGGCGGCAGAAGTCACCTCGCCCATCGTGACGTCATCAAAAAAAAAGCGCGCAAAAAAAACGAAGAAGAAGAAGAACAACGAAAAAAACACATGGCGAAGAAGAAGAACTCACAAAAAAAGTCACGTGATGGCCGCTCGCCCAAAGATGGCGGCTCGTCCTCCGCCCTTTTGTTCCATATCCCCCCCATCGAATACCAACCTCCTCGTACGTCATCACACACGTATATTTACCGATGAACAAAACAGCTGGCTGAAAAAAACATAACTCGCCCATCGTGACGTATATAAAAAAAAGCGCGCACAAAAAACACATGGCGAAGGAAGGAAGAACTCACAAAAAAAGTCACGTGATGGCCGCTCCACCCAAAGATGGCGGCTCGCCCTCGCCCTTTTGTTCCATATCCCCCCATCGAATACCAACCTCCTCGTGACGTCATCACACACGTATAATTTACCGATGAACAAAACAGCTGGCTGAAAAAAACATAACTCGCCCATCGTGACGTATATAAAAAAAAGCGCGCACAAAAAACACATGGCGAAGAAGAAGAACTCACAAAAAAAGTCACGTGATGGCCGCTCGCCCAAAGATGGCGGCTCGCCCTCGCCCTTTTGTTCCATATCCCCCAACGAATACCAACCTCCTCGTGACGTCATCACACACAAAACAGCTGGCTGAAAAAACATAACTCGCCCATCATGACGTCATCAAAAAAAGCGCGCACAAAAAAAACGAAGAAGAAGAACAGCTGTCTGGGAGATTGGATTGACGGAAATACGCTACGCTCCATGAAGAACTCACAAAAAAAACGTCACGTGATCTAAGATGGCCGTTCGCCCAAAGATGGCGGCTCGCCCTCGCCCTTTTGTTCCATATCCCCCCAGTTACTACTGGGATATGTTTGAACAGTTCATTGAAAACTGTCAAAAAACCTACGTCAGTGCTTTGGCACTGTTGATGAAATGTTGGAGGCCTTTCGAGGTCGCTGAAGTTTTAGACAGTTTATAAAGTCAAAACCTGCTAGATATGGGATTAATATCTTGTCTATGTGCTGTGCAAGATCTTTTTACACATGTAATCTAAAAATCTATGCTGGGAGTCAACCCATTCAAAATGGATAACTCAGCAAAAAGCGTAGTTGACCGAATGGTACAGCCCATATCTATGTTTAGTAGAAATGTGACTGTTGATAATGGGTTTTATTCAATATCACTGTGTGCTGAACTTCTAAAAAAACCATAAACTTACTCTTTTTGCACAAGTGAGGAAAATAAGAAGGAAATTCCCCCAAGCTTTTGTGGACTTAAAACACCTACCCATCAGAGGTTCACAATTTGGCTTCAAACAGCTGCACATTGGGTGTCCCACCGTGCCAAAAAAACACAAACAGGTGGTACTACTATCATCAATGCATGATGATGTTGCAATTGATAACGATGTTTAACTCACCAACTTACGGGATACCAGAGATCATATTGTTCTACAATTCAACCAAAGGAGGGGTTGATACTGTAGACAAGTACAAGGAACAGTATTCCGTGGCAAGAACTTCAAATAGGATGGTCAATGACTGTATTTTATTCTCTCCTCAACATTGCTGATTAAACAGTTTTATAATTTTTTAAACAAAATGTTGGGGAAGCAAGGATGAAGAGGAGACATTTCTTACAAACTTTGGCAAAGAGACCTATGTAAAGACCCAAATGCTCTCACGAATTCAGGTAAAGAGCACACAACTTGGATCAAAAAACGTCTACGAGAAATTTTTTCAAGTCCAAATTGAAGCTCGGCCACCTCCAGCAGAAGACATCACATCAGGGAGGTGTTACACCTATACTTGGAGGCAAAAACCGCTCTCAAAAACAAGGATATTCCACCTTAAATTTTTTCATTTGCAAAGAACATACAGCTCCTGTACATTGTATAAACTGTGTTGAAGATAACGATGTTGAAGATTATGAATGATTCAGAATAAAAGTTTAAAATACAAGAAAGACATTGTGCATTGTACCAAATGATGTTTACATAGTTTCATTTTTTTATATAAGTGCATTTATAAACATTTGTTAATCTATAATTTTTGATAAAAGTAGCTTAAATTAAAACTTTAAGTGTTTTATTAAATTTGTATAAGAAAAATAAATACATTTTTTTTATTATCTTCAGGTTATTTAGTTTTTATTTAAAACCTGGAGGAATCCTCCAAGTGTCACCTTTGTTGTTTTAAAATTAGTGTCACCTCTCAAAGGTTAATTGTGCCGTACGCTTTGCTGAACTCAAATAAGGTCAGAGTTATGCACTGACCTAGATCCATGGCTAATACCATCGGTTACCTTCAGAATGTCTTCTAAAGCCAGAGTGGTGGACATTTAAAATTTGGTTTAAATTGAAGAATCAGGTATTGGCAATGAACCAATTTTTCAAATGCTTAGAAAGAGCTGGTAACTTACTGATAGGTCTATAATCTTGTGGAGAGGAGAGATGGGATCTTATTTAATGGACGAATCAATGCAGACTTCCATTCCACAAGGAATATACACGATTGCAAGGATTTATTGAAGATGAATGTCAAATCTGAAATAATTACGAGCTGAATACACTTGCAAATGTTATAGAAATATTATCTATCCCTGTGACATTAGATCAAATCCTCTGAATCAACAGCAGATCAGATATTTGTAGAGGATTGAGAATGACTTAAGAAGTAAGTATTTAAATTTTGAGAGGAATTTGATAGGGACTTGAGATGTCACTTCACAAAACAAGGTTTCTTGAGGTTTCTCCACAGTGACGCAGATGATTGATTTCTGTCAGAAAAAGCAAATTTATATAACGAAGCCTTTAGGTTTCTTGGCTGATGCTTTACTTGATTTTGGAGATGGCATTGAATTAAAAGACTTTTATCATTGTTACTTATTAATAGCTCTGCAGAAAACTGAGCCTCTTTTTGCCTGAATGGCAGAATTTCTTCTGTTTCCAGATCATTGAATGCGTTTTGCTGACCCTCCTGGTGATCATGGGGATATGCTTATTGTTAAGATTCAAAATTGGTTGTTAAGAGAATGAAATGTTTCATTAACTGAACTCAAACTTTCTATTCATTCTGATTTGCAAGCATATAACATATGCCAAGAACTCAAGTACGTTAACCACTCTAAAATTATGGTATGTGATGAATCATTCTTTAGCTTTGGTTTTTTTAAATTTAAAACATGTACGACCAAGGGGGGGGGGGGGGGGGGAGAATTTAAAAAAAAAAAAGGGGCCCGTGATGTGAAATTGTTGGCCCCAATTTTATTTGGGCCCTGATAAACCCGAAAGTTTTAAAGGGTCCTGAAACCTTTAAATCTAACCCAAAAGGGTGAGATTCAAAAGTTTATGAGTCGCATTTTACAAAAAAAATATAGTTTTTGTTTTCATGAGTGGAAAACATGTGGTTAAATCAAATATTCATTTCACCCAAAAGCTTTTTTTAAAAAAAACTGTGATCAAGTTAGAAGTACCAAAAAGAAAGTATTCAGTTTTATTTGTGTTCAACTTAGGAGGGGGGGTAAAAAACTCCCAAAAGGGAAAAGGGGCTCAGATCCGAAAGGGGCCTCCCAAAACACAAACTTGGTTTTTGCCAAAACCCTGCTTATACCACTGACTTGTAAAGGGGGGGGGAGGAATTACCAAATTTTTAAGGGGGGTAGGGGGGGGGGGCAAGGGGGGGCCAAAATAAAACCACTGTACAAAAAAAGAAAAATGTGACACAAAACTATATTGAGTTATGTCTAAAGAGTTCATACTTCTGCAAGACACATTGTTTACAAATAAACAACAATAATTAAGGTTATGAAATTAATAAACTCTTGAGTTGTTGAAATAATATTTTCCTTCAGGTTACTTTTAATGTACACAGCAACAACTCCAAAGTTCCTGTGCAATTTGCTGTTCAATAGGAATGTTGGGATTCAACCAGGATTCGGAAAAGGCATGCACATAAAATATTTGATCATTGAAAATTGCCCTGATCTCTCAGTGACCGAGCATTAATTTGAGCAGCAGTAAATTGGAGAAAGGAGCTAGTTTACTGTTAAGCAGATAAGAGGTAGTGGTTTGTTTAGAAATGGGTAGAAGAGGCTCAGTTGCTGGTGATGACGGTAGAGGGGAAGCCTGGTAGGGGTAGCCTGGTGCAGTGTGGACAGCGTTAGGCAAGTCCGCTGTGCAAAAAGCCACCACTTACAAAGCCCAACTGGTGAAATGACCACTATTACAAGCTCATTTACACTTACATTCATGCCATACATAATGAAAATTGTCAGTGCTTTATTATTAAACTTTTGCAAGTATTAATTTATTTATTATACTTATTTATGTCATATTCATTTCCATGTCTATTTTGTTGTAAGCTACGTCTTTGAAGAGTTGTAAATGCAATTTGCAACGTTCTTAGTCACTAAGAACACCTACTGCAATGTTGAATTCCGCTCTATAAGCATGTATCTAGTCTCAAAACTTCTCAAATGAGGGGAAAGAACTGGAGCTGCAGAAATTATGTGATAGAATCTAATTTGTTATTATTCCAATGAACTAATGAGTTTTCTGCTATCGCTATTAATAAAATAACTTAATTCTCTAAGCAGTTTTCAGGCTGCTATTTTATTTTATTAATCTATTTTACATCTCACACAAACAATGCAGTTGAAAATTACTACATGACTAGTTTGATCTGGTTGAATGAATTACATTTATTAAGCGGTCTATTCTCCTTAGGGAAGAAAATTAATCTGTTCTAAAATATCAGTTTGATCTGTTCTAAAAGGAAATAAAATTATCCATTGTGTTTTCTATTTAATATTAGTGTATTTGGAGCTGTTCGGTGGAAATAAATGGTACATAAAATATTAAAAAAAATTACTTTGAAGAATAAGTTTCTTCATGAATTATGTTAAAAGGCACATGTAATGTTTCAGGACAATACAACATTTTCAAGTGCAAAAAGAAAATGTCTGTTATAAGGGTAGCCAAAATGTGTTAGTGTTTGAAAATACGAAATTTTAATTTCCTTTAATCTAGAAATATCTAAAATTATTTTTACTCAGTGAAAAAATATGTTAATTTAGATAAAAGGTTTATATTAATGAAACTTGTAGCTATAGATGTATGTGTATTTTAATAACCTTAATGAATCTCCATTAGAGAATGACTTAGCTTCAGATATATCTGTTAGTACTCTTAGGACAGAAGTTTTCTTCTCATCCATATTATCCAACATGAAGCTGAGTTTAAATCTGCAATCAAAATATTTTTATTGGAAATAAAGAGACTAAATAGTTAAGAATCTCAAAAGTGCACTAAAATAATTGAAAGTAGAAAAATAAACATCTTACTGTCATTTTACTCAACTCTTCATGTATTCATTTCCCTCTTGAACATAATTTAAGGTTTCAAAGACAAAGAGAAGTTTGTTGTTGTACAGTTGGTATTGAGTTATCTTTTCTTCAGTAACTCGCTCTTTACAAGGCCTGATTGAAAAACCCATTTTCACCCAGTTGTTTTTTTCTCTTTTTTTCTAACTTCACTCCCCTACGTTCACTGCAGGCCTGTGTGTAAAATTATTCTAGGAGTGAAGTACCGACCGCTAGTTCAATTGGGGATTCCAGCTTTGGACCTTCCACTTCACAATCTATGTCTTGACTACCAAGCACGAATTTGGAATAGTTTATGTGATTATTATTGATTGATTATAAAAGTATACACAAATATTTTGTTGGAGGAATAATTATTACAACCAAAAGATAAATATTGTGCCTTGTCAAAATTTAATGAATACGGTAGTACAAGTTTTTTTTTTTAGAAAAATTTAAGTTAAACATTAATACCATACTTATAAACAAAATTATTCTAAAATTATGTGGAAGACCAAAACCAAAAGTTATTATGAACTTTCTTCTCACCTGATGAATATGAAGAGAATTTAAGAAATGGGTCACGGATGAGCTACATTTTCAAAAGAGAGATTTTATTTTTTGAAAACACGAATTCTACAAAAAATTGGAACTTCGAATGTTACTGTTTCTATTATTTTTTTTTTTTTTTTTTTTTTTTTTTTTTTTACTGTATTAAAATATGTTTTAATAGATATATTTTTAAGGAAGACGACCACAGATAATTATTGAGAAATAATTATTGAGAAATAATTATAGAAACCAGCAACAACTAATTCCCAAAAATTAATCTGTGTATATTTTCATTGGAAGGATGGTCAATAATTTATAGTATTGCTGTTTTCATGTTAACTAATATATTTACTTATTTACATTATTTTTCAAAATATTTATAGTTTGGTGTCTTTTCTGCTTCAATGATAGTTTGGTGAAGTGATTTTACAGGTTAACCCTTTGCACTCTGGACAAAAATTTTGGTCGGTGCCAAAAACTCCAGTCCATGTTAGTAAAGTACTAGCGAAAAACTCCAAGCCTATTTTGCCAATATTGTAAGGGTTTTATAAAAAATTCATAATTTAGTTATTTTATAACTTAGAACTATGATTTACGTTTTGTTGTTTCTGTTATAATATTCTGCACGTAAAAAAAATGAAGTTAAAAAATTAAAATAATTTATATATATATATTTTTTATATTATTAAAAATGTATACCTAAATGTTTTTTAAAAGTTAACTTTGAACCCTTATAACTATAAAAAATTGCATTGACCTATTCTAAATCATTGTTATAATTACGTTCCTTGTATAATTACTAAATTGTATGCAAAATTTCATGCACTTAACTTCATAAATAAGTCCTTGGTAAGCATTTGTTGAAATCTTGACAAATTCTAAATTTTGCATATATACAGTGTATTATGTTCTCTGATCAACTTTGATTCTGCAGCACTAGTCTAATTTATTTTATAACTTCAAATGATGTATAATGTATCAATAACAATGAAAAATTCAAAAAAAATATATATATATTTAATTATAAAATGTTTGTTGCTAAAGCCCAAGGTCAAAAATCGTAAAATAATAAAAATTGTCAAACAGCTGATAAAATGAAATGTTATAGAAACTTTAAAACACACAGATGAATAAAGATATATATATATATATATATATATATATATATATATATACAGTATTTACAAATAGACTAACTAGGAAGTATTGATTTATTAGCATGTGTGTCTGACGGTTCCCGCGCAAAACCATGCGACTGTGTCGGTCCCAATCGTTCGCACGCGCCAAAACAGCTGGAAAAAACGACTGCTGAAAAATAATATTCCATAGAGTACACATAGAGTACTACTACGCTAAACTATAACTATCGAAGTTTATTATATCATAATTTGAGCGCATTTGGAAAGTATATATAACCAGCAAAAAATATATTTTGAACGTCCGATCAATCGGACGTCGGAGTTTTTGGCACATTTAGTGATCATCCGAAATTTCGGACGTCGGAGTTTTTGGCATAAACTCAATTGTCCGAAATATCGGACGTCGGAGTGCAAAGGGTTAAAATAATAATTATACTGCAAAACCAACTATATTATACATTCTTATTCAGTGTATAAACCCATGTGAGCTGAAATAAAAAAATGTCAAAGCTAAGTTTTACTACAACATTATTTTGTTTAGTAAAACAATTTTTTGTATTGGTTAGAAACAAGGATAATTATGTTTTTTTTTTTTTTTTTTACTCTTCTGAAACTCTGATTTGTTGTTAAACATGGCAAAAAATAATTTTATATTTATAGGGAAGACTGTTTTCAACTGCAGAAAACTTGTTTTTAACCAAAAAATCATAATACTCCTTTCTAACAAATAATAATAAATAAAAAACAACATTTAAAACTGTTAATTTTTGCATTTTTTTCATTTAACGTTTTTTGTCTGCTGAACACATGTATAATTAATTGGTTTTGCAGTTAAATTATGTTTTTGTCCAAATTTGGGCAAACACATGAATTACCTTAAGTAACTAAACTAAGTTGTCCTAGTCCTATATATACTCATTAAACAGTCATAGTTTTTGTTAAAATCAGGTTCCTGGCCACTGGGAAAAAATTCATACGAATTGATATTTGGTGGTTAGATATTGCTTTTATTACATCAGCATACACCCCACCATAAGTGATTTGCCACAAAGTTGTTGGGGATCTTTTCTATCATACAATCACAAAGCTTGAAAAATATTTAATAGAAACAGAATACTATTAAAGAAGTTTTTATGAGCTTCATTGATGAAATGATCCATCATTTGTATAATACAAAATACAGAAATACACATGATTAAACCATGAACTCTAAACTGTACACTGATGGTGAACGCAGGGTGATCAACTTAGAATTACTGATAAGATAATGAAGTAATAAGGCCTACCTATTGCCATCGTCCACCCTCATAAGACAAATTATTATCTCAACTGGTCTACTGGACATTTTATTATATGAATATATTGCAAAAATTGAGCACAACTACTATATAACATTTTTTAATCTTTGCAGTCATTAATATAAAAGACCCAAGTTGATTTTTCCACCATATCTAAAGAAAAAATTGCTACAGGCTTTGACCAAAATAGTTTTCAAATTCATGCTCAGCATAAAACCCCACGCTGAATATTTTACCTTAGTAAATAAGCAACTAAAAACAATATTGTCCGAACAACTAATCATAATCGATCGTCATTGGGGTGAACATTTTTCATGGATTAGGCCTACTCAGTAGTCTACCAGATGGAGGTTAATAGGCTATATTTAAAATATCTTTAAAGGTTATTTGTCTAAACACACATTAAATACACAGCACTATAGGCAATTAATTATACCTGTGTGTGAAAAGTTATGGAAAATTCAAAACAAGCTGTTCATCAAGTATTTTACCCATTTTTCTAATAACTCCACAATGGAACACTGGCCTTACTTTCTGGACTATATAAGAAGTCTCTAGAAACATTTACAAGTAATGATAAAAATCATTAACAATTTGAATTAATGAATTTGAAATTACAGAGTTCTAAACTTGTTTGACAATAGTGATTTTTAAATGAATATAAATTATATACTCAACTTCAATGTACAAGTATGTTTATAGAAACGTAGACCATGAGAGGAAACTTATGTTCGTGTTTTAATCTACAGACAAGTAATTCGTTTAATGACATTTCTTTCAAGAACAGGGACACAAACAAGCATTTGTTTACTTTGAGTTTATACACTTCAATACAAAAAATAAACAAACAAAACTCATAGTGGTTCTTCTTCCTCTATGGCTCCATGTCCAAAACAGGTGACTTGGACTTTGATCGTTTTCGTGTCCAAGCAGCCAGTTATTGTTACACTTGCATCAGTTGCATTCCCTTCAACTTGCTCTATATAATCACACTTTTCTTACTGAGATATTTGTGGTTGCCATTTGACAAATGGATAATATATATATCTTTATAGATACATTAATTTACGTAACTTCAAGTAATTAATGTTATTTTAAATAGGTTTTAAATCAAAACGTTTGATTTTGTTTGGATATTTTGAGGGATTTTAAATTTGAACATACAGTTTTTGTTGAGTGCAATATTGACAATAATGTATACAAAAAAAGAAGGTTTGGAAAACAATAACGTACGAAAGTATTGTAATCTATTATTAGTATTATTTTAAAAATCATTTTGCTTAAAAACATACTCTTTATCTTTAACATATTAAATTAACTATTGAGTCATCAGTAAAAGAACATAAGCTTACAAATAAACAAGTTGATAAAATATTGTATCGGCTTGTTTATTTGTAAGCTAATATCCTTTTAATGAGGACCAAATAATTAATTTTATATGTGCAACGGCACAATCTCCCATTTCCCAAAAGAGAACAAAGCCCAAACCATAGGAGACCGCCTTCCAACACCACAAAAGACCAAAACCTTGTTTGAAGCGCATGGACTACAAGAAAATCTCAAAACAAGAGGACTCAAAGACAAGACAAGGAGAAACGCTACGGCCCTAGATAAGAAAGAGAAGTAGTGGGAAACCAAATATAGTTAGGGGACAAAGAAGTGATTAGTCTCTCCGCCCCCCGACACCACCTGTGTTACCGTTCCTAACAGATCTAATAACAGATGGAATAAAACCCCGGTAAGGCTTCAAGTGAGAAACATGAGCCGCCTTCTGGAAAGTAAGGCAGGGACAGGTGACAGAAACCTCTGGATGCGGTAGGGAACAGACCACCTGAAACACAACTTGGCAGCCCTCCTCTCCACGGCCGAACTAACGGGATGGGCTTGACACAAGACCAAATCCCCCACCTGGAAAGGATTGGGCCCACAACCTCGGTTGTACCTCTTCCTCACACGCCCTTTAGAACGAACAAGGTTGCGTCTAGCAGACTTTCATTTTGCCTTGACATCAGAGATACCAGGTGTTGGAAAAAGCCACTAAGCCTTCACAAGTTGGACAGAAGATTGTTCGGAGTGAACCCATGATGACACTCGAAGGGCACTGCACTGTGACTCTCATAATTAGCCGTATTGAAAACCAGCTGTGTTATGTCGACGACGTTACGCGAAAATAATGGTGAAGGTTCGTTTGGAATAAAACGTATTTTATAGTTCAATCTGCAGAATTGGCCGATCACGAGGTGACAGGATTAAGCTGGATACATGGTGATGATACATACAGACAGACCAGCGTCGACCGCGTGGTGTGGTGGGAAGACTGGAAGATCGGTGGGGCACAGGCGTGGTCCGGTCGATCAATCAGCAATCGTTTATTCGATTACATCATACAAGTGCAAAACATATTACCAACATAAGTACCAACTTAAGTAAATACATTACAAGCTGAAACGAGGAAGGGCTTTCAACCCAGGCTATGAGAGCGAATCTGAGATTGCGGTTCAACCGCTCTGTATAGGAAGGCTGTGGATAGTAAGGAGAGATAGTCACATGCTGGATGCTATGCCCAAAATGAAACGCCGTAGCTCCTTAGAAGCAAACTGTACACATTGTCAGAGACGATAGTGGTGGGTTCTCTAAAGTGCTGAAAAAGCTGGGACTTGAGTGCACGGACGGCGAACTGACCGTAGCACTTCGAAGAGGAAAAATCCAAGAAAACTTCGAGAAGGCATCAACACAAAAAGGCAGGTGAACGTTACCTAACCTGCTACGTACCCACTTAATCGACGAAGACCTTCTCAAAGGGATGTTCCACCACTTTAGATGACAACAACGCCAAAATTGCATTCTGACTGGGTTAAATAAGAGAACCAAGATGACAAGCCCGTATCCT
>JAQJVL010003708.1:0-56084 GCA_035578905.1 Stictocephala bisonia | reverse complement strand
ATAGCAATATACATTGTTTAATAATAAAGCCTCAGCACTTTTGTAAGGATTAAAACAATTAAAAAATAGACTAAACTGCTCTGCACAACACTTTTGTTAGTACTTAAAAATTCGTCCCAAATTTTATCAAATATTTCGTTATGAATACATTCAGTATTCTTAAACAATGTATATTGATATTGATAAAAGTATTGAAGTAATCAACTTATATTATGCGTATAACCACAAACTAGAAAACCTTGCCATTCAACAAACTCGGTTCACACCTGTAAACTCCCCCCCCCCCCCAACCTTGTTTATTAGAATGTGGCCGCTCAACGGAAGACACCTCTACAAAACGGGCGTTCTGCAGTTCCCCCGGCGGTCAGGGTAAGCCCCCGGAGGGTACCTGCAGTTCCCCCGGAGCCCCTTCTAGGGTGTACTGCAATTCCCCCGGCGGTCACTTTCAGCCCTGCCTCCTGTCCTATTGGGGTTTTCCCAAAATCACCGGGGTGAGAGGGCAATGCTCTCTCCACACATGTCCAGGTAGGTATGACTCATCGCTGTTGACACCGGTGTAGATCCTCATTGTTGTATCTGCTTTCGAAGTGATCACAGTGTTGAGTGAATATGAATGAAACGGCATCTTGTAGTGTTCGGAACATGTTAAGTGAAAAAGGTCGGGTATTATTTGTGCATGAGGGGTTTAAATTTTATAAAAGTGACCTAACTAAACAAGGACAGAAGTGGAGGTTAGGTTAGGTTAGGTTAGGTTAGGTCATTACAACTTGATAACCGTCGGAAGAAAGGTACCTATATAAAGGTTAAATATGAGTCAGGTGTGATGCGTGTTCAAGCGGAGTGCGCCGGAGTGACCACCGGGGGAACTGCAGACATTTTTGGGACAGAGGATTATCGACCCTAATTAGTCCCTTCGACCGCGGGGGAACTGCATGGCAGTCTACAAAACAGGTAATATACTTTTTGACAGTTCAACGATTCGGGCTGGTTGTCCACCCTGACGAGAATGCACTGGCTGGAAATGAAGGATTTTACCTGCTGGGTTGTTTTTTGCCAAAGTAGTTTGCTTTAACGCATGATACATACTAACATAGGCAATTGGAGTTTAATCATCTGAAAGTACACCAATTTAACCTTTTTTACCATTTGTCAGCGTAAAAACACTATCAAAAAAGCAGTTTGCTACCCTGTGGTAAAAGACGAATAGGTAAGTTATAAGGATCAATATTTTGTGTTTCGTAACTGTAGTTTTATGATCATGTATCCATTTTTACAGGAATAAGACGTTTGTCAGAAGTTTATTGTCTTTACCATATTATACGCCGGAATTTGGCATCATAATGTTATTGGGGTCCAACTAAACCTTTCAATGAGGATATTGGTTGATTTCTTAATCATCATAAACTCTATCATTGGAGTACCACGATATTGCAACCATTTTAACATTAATGTGGTAGACGATGCAATGTCTCCTACGGAACGTCTTATATTTTATATTATTCCGATAGAAAGTATTATTATTTTACCTCTCATTTAACTCCGGATAATTTTTGATATCCTAACTTATAGTAGGGTGATGATTGATTGGTGTTTTACGTATTCCTAAGTAACTATTTTTCACCGTCCTTTCTATAAAATCAAGGCTAAACATGTTGAACCGTCAATAATGTATAAAAGCTGAGTTTAAACTGAGTAATAAGTTAATAGAACATCTGTTTGTAGTATAGATTTTCTCAGTTTTTCTTGGAAAATTCGTATATAAAAAATGTACCAGATTAATTTTGTTAACAAAAAAGAAGAAATTTAGAAAAAGAGATACATTAAAAAGTTTATGTCAAAATTAGATTAGGCTATGAGAGCCGTGTAAGTGATCATTGCATGTTTGTCAAAATTGGCGACGTAGCGGCACGGCAGAAAGTTATTGTATACAGTATTAAGTATAAACAAATACATAAATTAAGTTTTTCTTTATATTTTTCAATACTAATTATATTAGTTAAGTACTTGTTATCGGAGTAATGTACATCCATATACATGTGTAAAACCAGTTGTTCGACGTCAGGACGACATTTTCATACAACTCTTCCATTAATGGTTTATACTTCCTAAATGTTCCGTTATCCACAGAGAAAATTTGTCGTCCCCCTCTCCTTTTTCTTTCCTACTGTGAGTTTATCTCTGTGTTTAAACTTATAAATTAGTCCTTCAGCCATGTTGGTTTTGGTCCCATAAGAACAATGTTATTTGTGAATCCATATTTGTTCGTTATTTATTGACTAAAAGTTGTGTATGAGGTGTCATTTTAAACGTTATAATATTGCCCATTAAGTTTACTTTTGGTATTTGAAATACATAGGCATAGTTTTGAAAAATAAGTGAAAATAAAAACTTCAAACTAAATATTTTCTATATTTTTTCTATAAAACTAATTAGGAATTTTCAAAGCAATTCCCACACGCAATTCAATTTTCGATCAAATACAATTTGTTTGAAAAAAACCGGTTTAGAAATAACTCTTTAATTTGGATACGCGTGGTCGTATGTCCGGTTCAAAAATAACAAAATTCTGATTAAAACCAAAATTTCCTACAGCTTCCGACAGACTCTGCAGACTCTTAACTATACAGTACTTTGACAGAAGCGATATAATTGGTAAGGCAGTGACCTGGGCGGAGAGGTTAGATAGAACGTCCTCAGCTCGGTCTCGCAACTGGGCAAATTTACTCGGTAAATTTACTTTGCTTATTTGCTTATCCCGTCCTGTGGCCTCGCTGTGTATTTTTGTGTTTGTATAGAGAGAAATCACTTAATAGGCCACCGACATTTACCAATGGCCTTGCAATTACGTTTTAGACATATGTTTCCGTTGCGCCGTTGTGCAATAGGCCTAATAGAAGTTTTAAATACCAACAGGACTATTTTCTTACATTACTCAAAATATCAACTTAAAAATTATTGATTTTAACCTTTTGAAAAAAACTTTTTGTTGCATTTCTGACAACCTTTTACTATCGGATCGTCATTATAGAAACAAATTAAATTTAACCGAATAGATTCAAAATTAAATGTTGCCCATTCATTCTCTTAGGTAAAAACAAATATATGAACCCTTCCACGTTTTATGGACTTTAAGTTATATTGTTATACTATACCGTAGTGAGCTTAAAGACTTATATTTGGTTATATTATAAACATATCAATTTGATTAGTGTGTGAGGTATACTGTATACTGCGCGTTCAAACTGCGTAACGTTTACATAAGACTACTACAGTCTGCGCAGAAACTACGTGTACCCGAGTTTGAAGGTCATTTACTAAGAAACTAAGAGGCATATGAAACATTCAATCACGCTATCGTTTTCCTCATTTAAGTGTACGTTATGATATGTGAATTTTAAAATATTATGTTTTAATAATTTTTATCTCTGTTTTAACTAAAAAAGTAGGCCTACAGGAACTTTAACTAATTTTCACTGTGCATCAACTTTACTCTTTTATTACTAAAACACCCGTTGGTTTTTAGCATGTATATTTTAATATGTGATTGATATGAATGTTTTGTACGATTTTTATCATAAATTTCAGAATTTTTAATTCTCAAGAAATAAGTTTTTATCAATTATTTGGAACAATGTTTTTATGGCTTGCAGAAGTCTTAAAATTATTTAATTGGTCACTTTGTAATCCTTCTGGCGTTTGTAGTTACGATACATTACTTTTATGTACGAAAGTGAATGAAGTAATTTTAAATGTATTTAAATCAATTTAAAATCACTTTAAGTTGATATATTTAAACTTATTCAAATTAATATAAAATCACTGCATTACTTACACTCATAAAAGTAACGTTTCGTACCTATGAATTGCATGAGGATTACAACGTAACTAAGTAATTAATTCTACGAAGAAATTGATAAGGTTTTTTTTCATGAAAAGTTAAAATTCTAAAATTTACCAAACTTATAGAAACATTTCTGTCAACCACGTATTAAAATATAAATGCAATACATTAACGCGTCTTTCAGTAATAAAAGTGTAAAATTGATGCGCAGTGAAAACTAGTTAAAATTCCGGTACTTTATTTGTTCCGGTTCCAACCAGGATAACATTTATTAAGCATTAAAATAACATTTTTAAAATGCAAATTCCATAACGCAAATTAAACGAGGAAAAACAATGGTGTGATTGGATTTTTCATATGCCTCTTAGTTACCACCTTAAAACTAGCCTACACGTAATTTATGAGCTATAGCGTGCTCCTCAACTGAAACTAAAAACAACTGATAATTAGACACACAAAATGTAGCATCTATATACATAAAAGAAAGTTGTGTTAGTTACAGCGTTTATAACTAGAAAACTACTGAACCAATTGGCATGAAAATTTACAGGGATATTCCTTATGTACTAGAATAACATAATAGCCTGTTTCCGTTTCAAAAAGCCTTAAGGGAAGCGTCCTATGGCCCTTTGCAGTTTACATGTTAATCTTATTGAAGAATGTTTTATTTTGTTTACCATGCCATGTTTGTCATTTCTTGATTAAATTAAATTAAGGAAACAGCTGTTGTAATGATAACCTAATTTTTAAAAACAAATCTATGCATAACAAATGAGAGCTATCAAATAGGTTTCTATTCCATTTGTTTTTTAGTAAACTAATGAACAACCCACATGTAATATTGCAAAAAAACTCTGAAATGGCCAAAGTGTTATTAGAATCAAAAATCATTATTTGGGACGAATGCACAATGGCACACAAACGTTCATTAGAAGCACGATAGAACACTTAAAGATTTGCGCAATAACACAAGATGTTTTGGAGGTGCACTGATATTACTTTCTGGTGATTTCCGGCAAACACTGCCAGTAATTCCAAGATCAACACCTGCTGATGAGATAAATGCCTGCCTCAAATCATCAAATCTTTGGCGATACGTAATAAAACTAAAATTAACATCAAATATGAGAGTAGAATTGCTAAACGATCCATCAGCTGAAGACTTTTCAAATCAATTGCTTACTATAGGCAATGGCCAAGTACCTGTCGACACATCAAGTGGATTAATTTCATTTCCTGCAAATTTTTGTAATTTTGTATCCTCAAAAGACGAACTCATAGCCAAAGTTTTTCCAAACATTATAGTTAACCACAAAATTAACGATTGGTTGAGCGAGCGAGTAATTTTGGCAGCTAAAAACACTGATGTAGACACTCTAAAAATCATTATACAGAATCAAATTGTTGGAAATATCCATTCATTTAAATCAATTGACTGTGTAACGAATGAAGACGAGGCCACAAATTATCCAACCGAATTTCTAAATTCCTTGGACGTGTCCGGTTTACCGCCACACAACTTACAATTGAAAGTTGGCTCAGTCGTCATTTTACTAAGAAATCTAAACCAACCGAGACTATGCAATGGGACACGTTTAGTAATAACAAAATTAATGACCAATGTAATTCACGGAAAGATACTAAAAGGAAAGTACAAAGGCGAGGAAGTTCTAATTCCAAGGATTCCTATGATCCCTACAGATATGCCCTTTGAATTTAAAAGAATACAATTTCCAATTCGTCTTGCATTTTGCTATGACCATAAATAAGGCACAAGGTCAATCTTTGAGTGTTTGTGGATTGAACCTAGAAAATGCGTGTTTTTCACACGGCCAACTATACGTGGCATGTTCACGAGTCGGCAAACCATCCGATTTGTTTGTACTTGCGCCTCAGAAAAAAACTAAAAATGTCGTTTATCACAAAGTGCTTCACAATTAAAAGTTTAACCATGAAGGTCTTAATGTCCAAAAAGGCTTCACATTAAAGAATAATGCTAACACAACTGATAAATAAATTAACTTTATTGACTATATTGAATGATGTATGTTTGTTTATTTTTTTTATAAATACTATATTTAATAACTGTGAGTTATTTAAATTATATTGTAGCCTATATTAATGTATTATTATTTAATAATGTAAACGTGCTTGAAAATAATTTCATCATAAGCTATTACATCACAAAATGTTAACATAAACACATTATCAGATTCATTGTTAGGTGGTACGAAGTTCGCCGGGTCAGCTAGTTTGATGATAAATCGATCAGTGTGTGTATAGAATCAGTTGTCTAATTCAATTAACGTAAATAAAACAAATTAAGTAACACATTTTTGGGCAAAATAAACAATCTTTTGAAATACTGTACATTAGATATTGGTTGAGGGAACCTTGTAAATTAACGAAATTAACTTTCAATTATAAGCAAACAAAAATATGATAGTTATTTAAATTAAAAATAACATTAATGTTATCATTGTTTGCTGTTATTGTAGAATATATACTGTATCTGCCAAATTCACAGATGAAATGTCGTACGTTTTCATCTCTTCAGCTAAGCTTAATGGACGTTTTAAGAAATCCACGCATCAAGAAAATAATTTTTTAAATGCAATTGTTATAATTCAACTAATATGTATGTTTAACTTTATATATGTTTAACTATATAAACTTTATAGTTTTTAACTTTATAAATGTTTTGATAAATGATGCTTATAAATGATTTGAAAAGACGAAATCATTTTATGTTTTGTATCATACACAAATTGGTCAATAAATGACAGTAATTATACTACGTATATGAGTCTTATTGATTTAATAAACTTGATTATCTGCGAAAAACAGAAATACAGTAAAATAAAAACAACAGCAGACTTACGTTGCAAATGGAAAGGCTGGGACTGAGCGACTAACATGCCTTGAGAATTGAAATGCGGCGTCAGTGTTTGCATACGTCTGAAAAACCTAAGTGTTGGAAGGAGCAGTAAAACGGACTTCACTTCCACTAACAATTCACGTACGCATTCCCTTAATGCCTTAGCACTGAAGTTTGTAATGTCCTGTATAATTTGACATTTGTATTAAAATTGGGAGTTGTGTTCGTGTAATGGTATAAACCTGCTAAAATTTGATTTACTATTTTCTTGTTATTTTAGAAAAAAATAAATAACAATCTAAAGGATTATTATTATTATTATTTTCAAATAAACCGATAGCATACTATCAGTGGAGAAATTATGTGTATCCGAGTTTGAAGGTTGTTAAGCAAGAAACTAAGTGTCCCATGAGAAATACAATCACACCGGTTTTGTTGTTGTTTAGTTGTGACACATGCACTTTCAAATGTTATTAGTATATCCTAGTTGGTACACAAAGTTCCTTAAATTTTATTAGTTTTCACTGTGCATAAATAATTGTATTACTCAAACACTCTTGAAAGTATCACATTTGACTTTAATACGTGGTTTAGGAATGTTTTCTACAAGTTTTATACATTTCAGAATTTCGACTTTACAGAAAAAAGTTAATTTCCTGATTCAAAGTTTTCTTGGTTTCTAGAGGGTTCAAAATTAATTACTTGGCTACGTAGTAATCCCTATGAAATGTACTTTTACAATACACTACTTTAATATGCAAATCAATTTAAAATAACTCAATTTACTTACGCATATAAAAATGTGTTATCGTAGCTGTACATTTCATAACGATTACAACATGGCCAAGTAATTAATTTTGCAACCTCTAGAAGCCAAGAAAACGCTGTTTTAAGAAATTAATAAACAATTTTTTTTGTAAAGTCAAAATTCTGAAATTTATTGAACTTATATAAAATATGTTTGTCAACCATGTATTAAAATATAAATGTGATACATAAACGGGGTTTTGAGTAAAAAAGAGTTAAGTTCATGCACAGTGAATACTAGTTTCAACTCTGTAACTTTTTCAAAAAAAAAAAAAAAAATTAAAATTAAAACAACAAATTTTGAAAATTCATATGTCGCAACGTACATTTAAACGATGAAAACAATGGTGCGATTGGATTGTTCATAAGCTTCTTATTAAACAACTTTCAAACTCGCTTACAGTAAAATAATTTCTGCGCCAACAGTAGTTAGTATTCGTATTATTATATGCTAAAAACGCGTGTGAATTAGAGAGTTAAATAAAACATCTTTTATTGCAATTGATATTTGTAATAACTGAATAATGTTAAGAAAAGAAAAACATTTTATTTCTCTACTTTGTAAATAATTAAGCTACGTAAGTTTAATTGATAACAAATCATAATTGTTTTTATTATTTTACTAATAAGAAATGAATAATTTTACCAAAGAGAAACACAATGCTTGCAGTTATTTGTGTGTCATTGGAAATACTGCTGTAAATAATTAGAAATGATTTAGTTAGAATTATTTATTGTAATGATTTAATCAATATTGTAGTTGGCTGTCTTAACTCGCTAATAAGTCCCTTACAATTTTAGGTTCACTCTGTTCAATAAAATTAAAAGAGATTAAACGTTCTCCTTTGAACGTAGTCCTGAAAAAGGTTCGTGGTTGGTCTTTTATAAATTGGAGAAGTTTTATAAGATGAAAGAGAGTTTGTAACCTTTTAAAAACCGTCTCAATTGCCGTACTTTGAACATAATGCCATTTCTTGTAAAAAATTCATGTTTTATTTGATATTATATTTATTCGTTGTTACATTTGGCTAAATGTTATCAGAATCGTTTCTCCTTATGACCTTTATTATATATTTAAAGTATTTTACTATGTATTTAAATAGATTTAATGTGTGTTATTTTTAATATGTTAGTTTGCTTCTATAACATATTCATCATTATATTTTTTCTAAGTGTTATTAGAATCTTTGATTTTGATCATGCTATGTCCTTTATAAGGGATTTTAAATCTTTGTTTGAATTTTTTTCAGTTTTTATTTTATTTTTTTAACCATTTACTTTTCTCCTTTTATAGTTTATTTATTTTACTACCCTTTCTCTTATCTTCATTATTTTATTGTATTTCTTCAGTATTCATATTTACTGGTATGGATTTTTAGTTATCTCGTGGCTTGTAATAGGCTACTATATTGATACATCAATGAATATACCTTTCAAGACATACTGTATGTATGTTCGAATCTAATTACAATAAAGATTTTGATTTCCGAAATGGTGTTATCTCAACTCATGTCTGCTAATATTTTTAATGTTGGTAACGCTTTTCTTTTTCAATTTTTACTTGAAAATGAAAGTACCGCTGTAGATAAAACTTGTTTTCCTTTATTTTGTACATGCGTGAATAGTATATAGGCTATTGGGATTTTATAAACGGTCTTTAGTCCTGTACACCATGTGCCCAAAGTAACTAAGAGATTCTTTTTTTCTTGGCATCAATGATTCTTTTTTAACGACGACGCGTATTTAATTTGATTTACACTTGATATCAATGGTGAGTTAAGTTTTAATGTTATGGTGATTTTTTATTTTAATTAGGGCAAACTGAAAATTAAAATACAATTATCTACACACAGTCCAATCTAAATCTTAGGCCTAAATGTTTTATTTTATCTCATAACTGAAACTTAGGTAAACAGATATTCATAAATAAAGAATAACACTGATTCCAACAGCCAAAAACGTACGTTTGAAGGAGGTGTAACGCATATTAACATGGTTCTATAATACACAACGAACTATACATATTTTGTTGATCAGACATGACCGCTATCAGCTGATAACGGCGAAGGGCCGTTGACTTCTTGGTGACAGTTTATGACCAGTTGGTCATGTATATGACTGGTTATGTGTGCTACTGTGATGTGTTGCGCTATAACTGTGATTTATAAATATATTTAAGACGCTAGTTTTGTATGTGTAAGAGGGCATAGAACTTGAAAACAAGTCAACATAAATGGACGATTAACGCGGAGCTTCATTTTTCTATTTCTAATACCCTGATCGTGAAAATACATACATACAAATAAGTAGGATTTTGGTATCATAATAAGTAATCGATGAATTTACTTTTATAACAATAAATCATCTAAAGTAAGTGTTAACTTTAAATTTGTTTAAAAGTACAAAACATTTTAGTAGTGTGCACGGCAAGGGTTTCATTTAAACAATATATTATGTAAATTTTATCATTTCTAGGCCTACCCCCAGGCATATACAAATTAATGAGAATATAGAAAAGTATGAATAAAGAAACTAATTTACTATGGGACATTTTTACTTATCTTTTGTTACAATATTTCAAACGTGAAAAAGTAATTTATAGTTTCTTATAAATGAAAAATGCATTATAATAATAATTACAAATTTTATTGGATATAAATAATTTAAGAACGTTTTTACTAAACATATTGATATGAAATACATGTCGAAGGGTAAGAAATACATATGGATTCTTTCCTTCAAAGCTAGATTTATTACGTTCAACGTTTACAGTTTGGCTAGAGGTACTGTGAGTTTTAGGGTGACATTAAAAAATTAAGGGCCATTGTCTCAACCCTCATGCTTCATAATTAGTTGATTGGTAGTGTTGGTTGATTAATGAATATAAAATATCCAATAAAATGACTAAACTGTTAATTAATTGGAAAAGTTCTTACAAAATCAAATCAAAATTAATTAATAAAAATATAACTTATTTAAATGAATCAAGTTACATAGGTACTTACTTAGATATATATAAAATACTAGAAAAATCAAATTCGTAATATAAAAATAGTAAAAAATAACGGCATTAAAAGCAGCTATGTGTACGTTAACATTTCTGTACATGTACTCAAATCATTGTACATGTTTTGATCAAGACAACACGCTGTCCATCACGGAAGTTGAGTCTAGTTTCTCATTCTCGTTTGATATTCAAGAGTAGTTTTATCATATTTAAGTGTATGGTTATTGTTTGTTGTCAGCTACAATTTGTTAATTTCAAAACGCTGCAATGTATATTAGAATAAAGATCCAAAAGTCATGATGGCATATTCATTGAAAAAAATGCTAAGTGATCTCCTGTCACAAAGCTAAGTCCAGTCCATCGAGCCATTTGAGACCTGCCTCACAGATAATGTTTATGCTGGCTAATCCCACAGTAAAAGAGCGCAGAGGGCACTCTGTAATTATGTGATCAATTGTTTGAATATATTCCCCGCAATCATATGACTGATCTATTGTCAATCCCCATTTATACTTCCAGTAATGCGAAATAAGTTTTCTTCGATATCGTCTAGTCTCATGACCAAAATTTTGGGAGGTTCACCAAAACGCCCTCAGACTTTTATCGAGGCAGTGTGCGTCTGCTCCATTTAAATCCATGCAAACAGCTTCGCCAAAAATACCTGAAGGCGTCTTGTCTTGTTCGATTCAGTGTGCGACAGGCCTAACGCCATCTAAAGAGGTATATAACGTTTGATTAGCTAGTCTATCACGTTTAAATTTACATTTTACTCTTGAATATATTATTATATGAAATCTCTTTACAGGATATTTCTTTTTACTTAATCGTTTTTATGAATTACATGCTTTATTTTATTTGCATATTTATGTTCTGCTTGGTTATAAAACTTATCAACAGGCATTACATATTCAATATATTTTTCTAACAGCTATATTTCGGCACTTTTGGGCAATTATAACTATTATTGAGGAGGTGGCAAACAAAAAGCATTTTGTCCACAAAAAATATTTTCTGAGGTAAAGACATTTTCAGAATGATATTGTTAAACTACATAATAAGAAACAACAAAGTCCAGTCAAAAAACATTTTATTCCATATATATTTAACACAAAATATAAAGTGTTCATTCAAAATACATGTTGTCTACCACATCATCTCAATCAGAAAAGGTTTTGTCACTTTCCACCAATCACAGAGATGTCTCCATGACAACCATTCCCATGATGCATTTCAGGCTGTATTTGAGCCTAACCTTATTTTTGTGTTGTGGATGCCAAGTAATATAATTAATTAATTCAGTATTTTTCAAGTTAAGTTTCTTTTAATTAAACATTAGTTTTTACTATGAAATATGATAATGATACTATGTTATCGATGATAATTTAGTGAATATTAGTGTAGCTAACGATGGGTCACGAAAAAACTGTAAATCCTAGAAAGAACCAAGACCAAGACCAAGAAAAGAAATAGGCAATCTAAAGGCTACAATACATTTACACCTTGTAAAAATTCTGGTAGGTTTAATTGCAAACTGTTTTCCCCCAAGGACTGTTCCTCCATAAGGAATGAGCTATTATCCGTACCTAACAAGGTAAGCCAAGATAAGTTTATTTCCAGTTTTTTGTTCTTCCAGTATACAACTGTGCATACCTAGGGCTAACTCTGTCAATACCAGGCCTAATGAGTTTTGTGCAACTTACACCTTAGTGAAAGAAAACAAAGATGTCGTATGTATTGTCTTGTCAGTCATGCTTGTGAAATACACTAGGCTACATCATATTTGTATAACTATTGCTGCTGGTGTTTACCAGTGCGTACATTACTGACAAGAGAGGAGGAGATCGTAAGTCTTTTAAGTCAGTTTGAAAAAACAGCATATAAGGGATTTCATTGAGAAATTGTGTGGTAAAGAAAGCCATTATTCTAGGAGAAAATCAAAAAGGATCTATTTAGATGCCAATCTTAATATCAGAAAATTATGAAAAATGTTTAATAGCTCTCAAACCGAACAAAACTTTAATGTTTTTAAAGCAATGTTTCAAAGAATTTTTATGACATACAACATTGGCTTTAACTCTCCAGCTTCTGATACCTGTAGTTTCTGTAAGAGAGTAAAAAGTATTCTACAAACAATAAATTGTCGAGTGGAAAAGGTCAAATACATAACAGAAAAACGTGTGCACCATGCGTGCTTCTAAGTTCTACGAGTTATTGAAAAAAGAAATTCCTGACTCTATAACGTTGTGTTTTGACCTTCAACAAATTCAGCCACTTCCAAAATCTCCAATTCAGGAGGCTTATTATTCCAGGCAGCTAGGGTTCTATTGTTTATGTGTTGTTTCAAAAGACGGAAAAGATCCTACTTTTTATGTTTGGACCGAAGAGCAGGCAGGAAAAGGAGCCATAGAGGTCTTGTTGGCTCTTCTGACACATCTTCAAACCATGGAAACACCACCTAGTACAAAAACATTAAGATTATTCTGTGATGGGTGTGGTGCACAACATTAAAATCACTCTATTGTACACACTTATGTATATTTTGTTGAATTCTGCATCTAATTTAGACACAATACAAATAACATTTCCTGTGCGTGGACACAACTTTCTCCCTGCCGATTGTGTCCTCGGGAGAGTTGAAAAGCTACTGAAAAGAAAACCAACAATGATAAAAAAAGACTATTATATTGAAGTTTATGAAACTATTGGTGCAGTGAAGGTTCTGGTTGATGGCTGGCATCTTTTTGACACCAAAGCTCTTTCATCTAAAGAAGGTTGTTTTAAACGCCTTGATGGAATATCTGATTTTAAAAGTATATTCAAACAAAAGAAGATGAAAAATACTAAATACACTTTGGCAATGAGGGGTTTTCAAAACTTTGTTTTTGAATCAGAAGTGGAAAAAGTGTAACTTTGCAGAAAAAAAGGGTGGTGGAAATGAATAAAACTAAAACACTGAAAATAATGCACGATGTTGTTTGAACAAAATAATGGACTGTAATGAATTGAAATTATTCTAACAATACAGAGAAAAAACATATTGAAATGTACAAACAGCTGATAACTTGATATTTTTGACATTACATTAAAAATTGATATTATTACTATATACATTCTTCCGGCAGGAAATTAGTGATTGTCTTTATCGGTGGGAAGTTTAATGATTTTCACAACTGGTCTTCTAAATATTCCTTTTATAGTTTCCAAGTCCACCGATCTAACTGTATTGTGTTTGTCAGGATAAATTTTGTTAACTATTGCAATTGGGTATTTCATTGGTTGCACATTGTCTTCTTTGATTAAAACTACATCTCCAACTTTGATATTTTCTTGTTTGGTTTTCCATTTTTGCCGTTGTTGAAGGGTGTGCAAATATTCAACATGCCATCTTTTCCAAAAGTCTCTTCTCAGTTTTTGAACTAGTTGCCATCTTTTATTGTAGTTGATTGGGCCGTTTTCTGCACTTTTGTCAGGAAGGGCTGTCAAAGTATCACCAGTAATGAAGTGTCCTGGGGTCAAAATGTTTGTTTCAGATTGGTCACTTGAAAGTCTGCAAATAGGTCTAGAATTGAGTATCGCTTCTATTTGAATCACAAGCGTGTTCAATTCTTCAAACGTCAAAATGTGATCTCCAAGTACTCGCTTCAAGTGATGTTTGGCTGATTTAACTGCTGATTCCCATAGTCCACCCATGTGAGGGGAGCTTGGAGGGATAAAATGCCAGTTTATTCCTTTTGTGGCAGATTTGTCATGAATTTCATTACTTGAATCTTTGAAAAACTTCTTTAGACTGTTGTCGGCTCCTACAAAGTTTGTGCCATTGTCCGAGTATATGTCTTTCGGTAGGCCTCTCCTTGAAATAAATCTGTTAAGCGCTGCTAAAAAAGCTTCTGTTGATAAGTCTGAAACTAATTCCATATGTACAGCTTTTACGCTCATGCAAATGAATATTGCCAAGTAAGTTTTCCTTAAAGTTTTGCAACGTCCTCCTATTTGTTTCGTCAAGAAAGGACCTGCATAGTCACATCCAGTTTCAAAAAATGGTTTTGTCAGTGTAACTCTCGATGATGGTAGGTTTCCCATTAGAGGACAAATTGGTGTTCCATTGAATTTTATACATTTTACACATCTTCTTACAATACTGCGTATTTGATTTCTCACATTACCAACAAGCCAATATTTTTGTCTCACATCATTCGTGATAAATTGAATCCCTGCATGGAAATACTTTTCATGAGTATGAGTTAAATAAGTGTTTACAAATGAGTGATTTGCAGGTAAAATAATTTGATGAGTTTTGTTGTAGTGTAGGTTCGAATTTTGGATCCGGCCACCAACTCTCAAGATTCCATGTTCATCAATAAAAGGATTCAAACTTAAAAGTTTGCTGTTCTTTTTTACTCTTCCTTTATCTTGTAAATTTCTCATATCATCTGGAAAGCTCAATTGTTGAATATGTTTCACAATGCATCTGTGTGCGTCTTCCAGTTCATGCACTGATAAAGGACCTGATATATTACACCTTTTGATGTTTTTTAAGTATCTCATGCAGTAAGCTGTTACTCGAATAGTTTTTGTATAAGAATTAAATTTGAGATACCATTCGTCTTCTTCTTCTTTAGTTGTTAAAGCACATTTAATTGTTCTTGTTTCAGGAATTGTATTTGAATCGAAACAATAATTTTCAAGATCATTCTTGTTGTTCAACGCTTGAGGTTCAGAAAGCCATTGAGGGCCTGACCACCATTTCTGTTCTTTTGTAGTTTTTCTCCTGAAATTCCTCTTGATGCAATGTCTGCTGGGTTTTCTTCCGATTTAACGTGTTTCCATTGAGAAATGTTTGTTAATGCTTGTATTTGAGATACTCTGCTACTAACGAAGGTTTTCCACTTCATAGGATCTTTAGATATCCAAGCTAAGACTACAGTTGAGTCCGTAAACAGGTATGTATTTTCAATTGGTAGATAAGGTTTGATCTTTGCTACCATCTTCGCTAATAATAGCGCTCCACATAGCTCTAGTCGTGGAATTGTACTCTTCTTTAAGGGGGTGATTTTTGATTTTGCCATGATTAATCTTACTGTTGTTTGTGTTGACGAGACACTTCTCATGTAAAGTACTCCTGCAGATGCTTTCTCCGAAGCATCGCAAAATCCTACTAAATCATGTGTTGCATTTTGTTCAAATGAAATCAGCGGTCTGGGAATGGTGATATTTTTGAAATGTTGAAGTCCGTTTCTATGTTGATGGAAGTCGTTTGCTATTTGCTGAGGAACCTCGTCATCCCAACTCTTGCATTGTGACCAAGTGTCTTGAAGGATTAATTTTGCTTTTGTAACTGCTGGACATAAAAATCCTAAGGGATCATAGAGTTTTGCTACTTCTGATAAAATGATTCTCTTCGTCAATGGTGTAGGTATATTTGTCACATTCAATGAATATAGATATGTATCATGGTGAGGATTCCATTGCATTCCTAAAAGATTAACAGTATTGTCCTTGGACTGAATTGATACTTCAGTTTGAGACTGATCGCTGATAAGCTCTTTTGAATTTGATGACCACTTTCTTAGGTTGAATCCTGATCGACTCATTACATGTTCTAAATCCTGTTTTATTTGCTTAGCATTTTCAATTGTATCTGCGCCTGAGATAAGATCGTCAACATAAAAATCTTCTTTTAAAATTCTACTAATTTCTGGATACTGCTTCTTGACGTCATCTGCTAGTTGATGTAAGCATCTGATTGAGAGGTATGGGGCACAAGCAGTTCCATATGTGACTGTACAGAGATCATAAGATTGAATATGTTCTGAAGGATTTGATCTCCAAAGAATTCTCTGATAACATTGATCTTCTGGTGTTATTAAAATCTGTCTGAAAAACTTCTCAATGTCTGCAGTAAAAACACACTTGTGTAGTCTGAAACGTGTAAGTAAGGATACTATGTCTGATTGTAACTTTGGGCCAATGTACAAATGATCGTTTAAAGAAGTGCCACTTGTAGTTTTAGATGAACCGTCAAACACTACTCTGACTTTAGTTGAAGTACTACTAGGTCTGTATACTGCATGATGTGGTAGGTAATAGTTGTGATTCATCATACTTGTGTCACTGTTTGGGGTAGGTTTCATGTGATTTAACTCAATGTACTCATTTATGAATTGATCATAAGACTGTTTCTTGTTTTTATCTTCCTCAAATGAACTTTCTAAACGTTGGAATCGTTTTAATGCAATATGATATGAGTCACCTAAACTTGTGATAGAGGGTTTGAATGGCAAATGAACACAAAATCTGCCCGATTGATCTTTTGAATGTGTATTTATGAAGTGATCCTCACATATTATGTTTTCATCTGTACTAGCTGGTGAATCCTGTTTGTAACCAACATCCTCAGAATTCCAAAATTTCTCCATTAAAGTATTTAGACCATCATCATGTCTGATAAACAGTGTTTTGACTTTATTTGAAGCTGTTTTGACATCTGCTGATGAGATTTCACCTATCAATAAGAATCCTAGTTTTGTATTGATAGCACAAGGGGTTCCTGGTGGACCTCTGATTACTCCATCTATTAAAAGTGATGAATAGATATCAGCACCAAGAATGATATCGATGCTGCTTGATTGAAAGAAAAATGGATCAGCAAGTTCAAGGTTGTTTATGTGTGTCCAATGATCAAATGATGATGAAGACAATGAGGTGATACTGGTAAGCTTTCTCAATATGAAAGTGTTGACTCTGATTGCTTCTTGTTTTGTGCGCAACAAACAAGTTGTAAGGCCACGTGTGTTACCAACATGAGTATGACCAACACCTTGTACTTGAACATTACATGATTGTATTTTCAAGTTGAGTTTTTGAGCACAATGCTCTGAAATGAAACTTGCCTCACTACCAGGATCAATCAAAGCACGACATTTCTGAAAGTCGCCTTGAAAGTCTTGAATTTCAACGATTGCTGTTGAAAGTAATACTCTTTTTACATTATGAACACCTGTTGATAATATTTTTGGGTTTGCTGCTACACTGTCAGTAGATTGTTGTGCTACTGAAATCGTTGAGTCTTGTTTGTCACTTTTCAACGGTTGTGAAAATGGTGAATCTAAGTTAGTTACTGAATGTGTTGAATTTGACTTCTGTAAATGCAATAAGGTATTATGGGGCTTTGAGCAAATTTTACATTTTGAACCTTTGCAAGCTGAAATAACATGACCAGCTGACAGACAATTGAAACATCTGTGAAGTTGTTTCACCTTTTGGATTCTGTCATTTGTGTTGAGTTTCAAAAACTCATTGCAACTGAATAACTCATGAGAGTTTTGACACATAGGACATGAGACACACTTAACCCGATTTACTTCAGTTGTGTGTAGACCTAGACCTGGTTTCATTGCTGAATTGCTTTGATTAGTCTTGAAGTTAAAACTAGATTTTACTTTATTGACACTGCTAGCATCTAGTGCATATGTATGTATTGTTTTAAAAATGTTTCAAACTCTGAGAAAGAAGGGGGTTCAACTGACGTGCTACTTAACTCCCATTTAGTTCTCAAGTCTTGATCAAGTTTGGAAGCTAACATGTAAACTAACAAAATATCCCACTCTTCAGTTTTGTAACCAAGGCTATTTAGAGCTCGAATGTTCACATTTGCTGTATCTAGTAACTGTTTAATGTTTGCTAGTGATGAAGCATTTGGTAATGAAAATAATGCATTTAAATGAGCATTGACTATAAGTTTTTTGTTTGAGTATCTTTCTTTTAAAATATCTAAAGCTACATTGTAGTTAGGTTGTGTCAAGGGCAAGGATGAGATGAGACTGAGTGGTTCTCCCTTTAAACTAGATTTCAGATAGTAAAATTTCTGAATTTCTGCCAAATCATTGTTTTTGTCGATAGTTGAGTTGAAAAGATCAAAAAAAGATGTCCAATTTTCAATTTTACCCTCAAAGGTTGGTAAATTAATTTTGGGCAGTACTACTGTGTCATTTTTCCTACTGAAGCTAAATTCTTTGACTGATTGGTTTGATGGGGTTGAATTCAATTTATTTGAGTTGTTTAAAATGGTGTCGAATTCAGATTTTAGTGAATAGTAATTATCTTCAAACTCAATAAAATTTGTATCTGTATCATCTGAAGCTATGGTATCAATGCTGGATTGTACTTCACAAAATTCCAAATAGAGTTGTTCGAGTTTTGAGTCTCTTACCTTAATGTCTGAAATTGCTCCATTTTCTACATCAAAATTACTTACAAAATTAACCATCTGTGTAATGGAAGCTTTTAGTCTGCCTCTTTTTGCTATTAGAATTTTCAAATCTTCCATTGTTTATGTTTGGAAATGTGCTGAAATAAATAACTATGAAGTATTGTTTTTATGATTAAAAACAAAACAAAACAAAAAATGATTGCCTTTTTGACTGAAACAAAATAATATCCTTTGCTCTAAGGACCAAATGGAAATGAATAAAACTAAAACACTGAAAATAATGCACGATGTTGTTTGAACAAAATAATGGACTGTAATGAATTGAAATTATTCTAACAATACAGAGAAAAAACATATTGAAATGTACAAACAGCTGATAACTTGATATTTTTGACATTACATTAAAAATTGATATTATTACTATATACAGGTGGACTGTCGAAAAATGGTCTAATGTTGAACTGAAGAAGATTGCTCTGTTTTACAACATTTCATCAGCTAAAAATGACGATGTGAAAAAAACTTGTACGTTGTCGTCACACACTAGCGATTACTATACAGTATATCACTAGGGACACGAAAATAACACACACGCAATTTAAGTACACAAGCGTATATTCACCTTGAAACACAATAACACTGAACTCACAATGAATTGCACTACCACAATATCCGAGTTGTTCCACACTAACGAACTGAACAATCACTCACTGACTGAAAACTCATATAGGCCTAGTACTAGGCTAGCCTACATACGACAACGTAACATTTATGGAGAACAATGGGAGAAGAACGATGATTTGAAGTGGTACGTTGAGGTTCTAAAAGCTCATCCCACCATCAAGGAACAAGATATTGAAAATAATGGTGAAGAGTACGATTGTTTGGATGAGGACGTTAGTGTCCATCTGTAGTAAAGGAAAAGATGTCCATTATTTTCAATCAAGAAAGATTTAGTCCAAGTTTAAAACTCATTTATTGTATAAAATATAAATACATTAGCAACTGGGATGTTCTAATTAGGTAAGTATACCTTAGTAATATTATTAAACCTAACAGATATTGTTTTTATCAAAATAGATTGCTCAAAACAGTTTTTCAGCTTTCCTCGAAATTCTGATCTATGTGACAAAATTCCTTTTTTCGCCATAAATTATTATTTTACGGTGGCATTCCTAAGCCATGACTGTAGTGACTCGAGCCGCGTGACTATGACTCATACAGCTTCCCATATAAATAAATGGAACCCTTTCGTAACGTGGCTAGAGCCGCACGACTGAAGCGGCTCTAGTGAGGCGGCTCAAGCCGTACGGCTGGACTAGTCCCACGAGCAGTCTAGTCGATGTAGTCGTTACAGCAGCGACGACTGGCTGCAAGTTTCACGGCTCGTTTGTTTGCAACAAATTAAATAAAACATGCAAAATACAAGCTCAACAGCTATCAAGGACGAGAAAACAAAAATACATACAATAACACTACATTGCCAAGCAATTCTTCTTTTGAATATCTGAAATATGCCATGCCAAGGGACTAGGTCTTTTTCTAAGCATGAACCTTTGCTTCGTTTTGCAGCCTTATCCTGTGGATCCAACTACAAGCTGACAAGACGTAGACTATATACTCTGTACTATTAGTTAGTAAAGCAACAATATTTCCAAATTAAGCTAAGTAAATAAATCCTGTCGTCCTTAGAATATCCCATTACTCCATATACATTACTTGTAATGTTCTTCTAATTAGTTAATGTAGCTTAAATAAATGTTTTAGATTTAAAGTTGCATGTCCTAGTATAGACAAGGTATATGGTACTAGCATAGACCTTCTATTATACCTGGAGATTATGGTATAATAGAAGGTCTATGCTAGTACCAGTACTATAAAACAAATATGTAATCGTAATTAAATAAATTGCCTTTCAAGAAAATAAAAAGAACGTTAGAATGTATTTTATGCTGTTGACTGATTGAATATCAAGAAATTGTTTTGTATGTGGAAGGTATACGGTACTTTTGATGAAAGTTAATATGAGAAAAAACAATTACACTGTGAGGCAGCATGAAAAGTTATCAAAGACTTTAGAATTGCTGAAACTTTCTTCTTTCGTTTTGTTTATGTTTATATATTTCATTCAAATAAAAATAAATGTGGATTAGGGTAAGGTATAAACATAAATATGATTGATCAGATCTTCAATCACATAACTAATATTAATTATCTTAGAACTTAGGCTTAAGCGGCCGGTGTCATAACTAGAATCTATATTTTCAGGTGACAACCGCGTAAAGGTGCTATGTACATTAATTACAATTTTTTGTAAATAATGCACATAGCACCTTGACGCGGTTGTCACCGGAAAATATATATAGATATAATATTAATTATAATGATTATTTTAAAATGGTTGGTCTCATTCCAATTTTTTTGCTTGCATTTTAGCTCTTTAAAAGGTATAATCTACTCCTCATTAGGCTACCAACTATTTTATGCTAGGCAAAATTGGTTAATTTTTTACACAGAAAGAATTTCCTCATATTTACAGTGTTTGCTGATCTGCAGTAATAGTTTTGATAGTATTATTTCTTTATCTTATATTTGTGTCATGGTACTTCCAGGTCTTTCTTGTAAACTACTTAAAAGTTTGCAATGGCTTAGTAATATAAAAACACTTTATAAAAAACATAATAAATAACAGTATAACAGGCCTCGTCTAAGTAGATAGAGCTCTATAAGAATAACTGATAAACATAACAATCAAGCACTTTTTCAAAACTTCCAGAAAAATGTTCCAATAATAGAACTTTGAATTATGCCTTGACACTTGTCTAACCATTGGGTTAAAATATATTGACATACTGATTTTTAAGCTGATGTGACCCGGTCAATTCAGGAGATATTTTTCAATACATATATCATTGACATTGGTTTTGGTCCCTAAAATAGAATTGCATAACCTTTTTATCGCAGAAAGTAAAGTATAAAACCTGCATCTTATTACTGTACCTGTGGCTATCTCCACTCGTTATTGAAAAAACATTTTGCTTCATCCATTTTATAATTTTGTGTACTCTTATTATAAGGTACGCCTAAGCATAATATTTTTACTGTTTAATAATAATCTTATTATTGTGGTAGCCTATTTGGGGTTTTTAGCAAAGTAGATCCGATTTAAGTTAGTAGGTTATTTCTTAACCCTCCAGAGGGCGCATGGGTTTTAGAGACACGAATGGGCGCATCGGTGTTTTCGACCGAATTAACTTTTTTATTAAAAAAGAACAGAGATTTGATGGAAATGAAGGTAAATAAGTACATTACATAGTATCTGAAATGTTTATTGACATAAAAACATAGCTTACCATAAAAAAATACAAAATAAGGTTATGTAACTAAAAAGATAAAACGATTCTTGATAAAAAGATTCTACTGTCACAGATCTTAGGCTTGATCATCTTCACTTTCTTATCTGTCATTCCCAGGACAAGCCACACAAAAACGCGTACGGGTATTGACCCATCCACCCACTCATACATGTACGGAGGAGGTATTGACCCACCCGCTCACCCATATGTGTACGGTGGTATTGACGTACAGTGGTAATGACCCACTAACCCACCCATATACGTACAGTGGTACTGACCCACCCGCCCACCCATATACGTACGGTGGTACTGATCCACCCGCCCAACCATATACGTACAGTGGTACTGATCCACTAACCCACCCATACATGTACAGTGGTATTGACCAACTCATCCTTCCATTCACGTACAGTGGTAATGACCCACCCTCCCTTCCATACACGTGCTGTGTTATTAACCCACCCTCCCACCCATACACGTACATTGGTATTGACCCACTCACCCTCCCATACATGTACAGTGGTATTGTACGACCGATCGCGTACAAAGACGTCGTTGGGCGCTTCGGTGGAAATGACCGAACTCCCGCTGTTGTTATCACTGTGCCGGTCAGATAAGAACTAACTCCTCCCGACCACCACCATTTTGTAGCTCACCCCCTTCCTGACAAGTATCTGTGAGGGGGAGTCTCCGCTTGCTTTCTTTTTTCAGTAATGACGAAAATCGTGAGTTTCGGTCTAAAAGACCAACGTGCGCCCTCTGGAGGGTTAACTGGTTATTAGGATCCTAGTTTAGTTTTATGATATTGGTTTTATTGGATAACTCCTCTTGGATACATCAAATTGATACTTGATTGTGGGTGCATCAACTCAATGTTGATTTTAAATGGTTAAATGAAATGTACCATTCTGCACCTCCTAAGTCTAAATATGTTGTTGTAACAATAACTTCTACAAATTAAAATGGTATAGATTTAATAGTTTTTGAGGGTGCAGTCCTGTAAACGGTTATCGATTTGATTTAGTATCAATGAAATATTGATTTGATCTAGGTTTATCTATGAAAGTAAATTACCAACTGAAAATTCATTATTTTACAATCTATGATGTACATAGGGTCTACTACCTATTCTAAAGTAAAAATATGTTTAACATTGCTATGTTTATATGATAAAAATAAACTAATAACCCAATAAGTAATAATCTTATAACTAATTCTAAGTTTCACTTTAGTCTTTTTCTATTTATTAGAACCTTATAAAATAAACATATATTAGCGAAGCTCAGCCATTTTAATAGCAACCAAGCGATGCCAGCAAACTTAGCGGTGAGATAGCTAACAACTGACGCTGTAAGCAAATAAACTATTTCATTTGAATATATACACTCAATTAATTGTATTGGAGCATAAGTAAACTACCATGCTATCTAGCAGAGAGATGCTGTAGCTCCGGGACACCACCACTACGAGCACCACAGGGTGTCCACATCTTTCTGGAAAGTCAGGGAAAACAAATTTGGTTAGGGAAATGAAAAAAATTTTGGAAAGTCAGGGAAATCAGCCCCAGTGATGGATTTGAGGGGCTTGTTTTATGTTCTAGTCGCCCGTAACCTCAACTAACGTTGCATTTTTCTAGTTATGTTATACAATTAAGTCCCGTGTTTTTTAAATTGTTTTTATTAAGAATAAGCTCTACTGTATGTTTATATTATACTGTGGTTCAAAAAGTGTCATTTAAACCTACCATATTTTATTGGCTTAATAAAACTGTATTATTTAACCCATGCATCTCTTTTGCTGTTATAACAGATTTACAATTGTTATAGTCCAAAGCTCAATCAATAATATATGGTAACCATAAATATTAAAATACCTAATATTTTATGGGCCACAATATTTGGAAAATTGAATATTTTCTAGATAGCCGATTGTTAGTAAATAATTCAGTTATAAATCGCTGCAAGACGCTAATCCTACTACAGCAGTTTTTATTGGTAATAGCTACATATTAAGATAGAGATATTTATTTTCTCACTCTACAACATCTCAAATTTACAAATCATAAATAAATATGCTATAAAAGAGTTAATGTCCATAAATTGTTATTTATGTTCTTTATCATTCTTGCCAGATCTGAAAATTTAAGATACATAAGTAAAACAATAACCCAAAAATGTAATTGAAATACAATCTTTAAATGTTAAGGGAAAATTATTATTACAAGACAGTTGCAAAAATAAAAATGTATTAGCACTAATGTATTGCAAAACTCCTCATT
Organism: Stictocephala bisonia; assembly: GCA_035578905.1. Lineage (NCBI taxonomy): Eukaryota > Metazoa > Arthropoda > Insecta > Hemiptera > Membracidae > Stictocephala > Stictocephala bisonia. Next base: position 31,708 of record JAQJVL010003708.1, on the reverse strand, counting down.
AGTATTTGTACAATATAATAAACTATATAGTTAATGTTCTAAATTAATAATTTTTCCTTTAATGAAAATCATTTGTACATTTCTTATATTCTTACATATAAGACACCGACACAATGTTGTTGGTATTTTAAGGCGAATATGAATGATTATATGAGTGTAGGATGAGTGTGGATGACTGTAGTCTGGTTACTAACTGAGTTCAACTGTTCCTCAGAAAGGACAATTTATTAATAGCCCAAAAGCCAGGGCAACTAAGGGACCTACAGCTTTATGTGGAATCCGAACCACGTAGTGCTGTTCTGATTTTCAGCTAATTGACAAGCCTGATACTCAGTTATCTCCCCCACACAACATCCGCACAATGATTACCACCCAACATGGACACCCCAGACTTATCTACTCTCCGTTCACACTTTAGTTGAGACTGTGGGCGCTGAATTGCCCATGCAATTGTAATGGAGCTTCCGCACTACTAGCCAAGTACAAAACATTCACAGATTCTGAATTTATATCGGACAAACATACTTCTACGTTAGTTTTTAGTAGTTTTTGTTAGTAATTTGTGCGTTGTAATAAATTACCAAACATTAAAAATATATAAAATAAATCATTAATGTTGTTTTAATTTACAAAGCTGATTATAACTACAAAAAATATTTACTCTAAAAAAAAATTTCATCATTTTCAAATAAAAGAAATCTTACGAGTATTATATAACGTGTCTATTGTTTTGTTTTGATTTTTTATGCTCATATTTTTTACACAAGCACACAGAATAAACAATATTTTACATACTGTTTTTTTTGCAGTTGTCCGAGACCATATGTTTGAAGTGCGAGACTTGTCAAGCACTTCAATTGGTCGAGAACATGCAAAACATTTTCACTTGAGTTTTGAACGATATTTTTCACAACACTACTGAATAAAAAATGTTGGAATGTTAACTTTTTATTTAATTAGGAACATTTTATAAAATCAGCTCTACTATTAAAATTGCTTTTTATCATTGAGAATTTGCTCCACATAGTCGTGGGCTTGTTAACTTTTGACAACTCTGACAAATAAACCAGCATAATGTCATCACTTACAAAACCACGTTCTACATTTTCCTTCTCCAGCCACGAACAAAACTTCTACTCTTCATTGTATCTTTCCTTTGATTTTTTAGGAAGAAGATAATGTATCACTTCCTCCGCTCTACTTTTTAACGACAAGGGCACAGGCTTTTCTATTTCAGTTGGCAAAACGATAACAAGAATGTTTTTAAAAGCGTTTGAAGGTTATTAAGTTGTTGACAGTGGAAAATTTTCGAACGTGAACGATGTTACCTTCGACTGTCAGTGTCAACAATAGACAACTGTGGGAAATGTGACGTTTAACTGGTTATAAACACTTAACGAAAACAGCTGAACTCATGGTAGTGTTGTGAAAAAGTATTTATTATGCTACTGTAATTATTGAAATACAACTCGTTATCAAACACAATTAAATTATAATGTTTCATGAAGTTTATTTCGTTTTGCCAAATTATTACATTACTAAGTTTACTCACCAGTGATCATAGTGGAACCACTCCAGAAACATCACTATTTTGTGATGAGTCATCTTCACTATCACTGGACATCCCTGATAAATTAATTATTAGTGGTTCAACGTCGTCTTGAAGGTTATCGTCTTTCCACATATTGGCTTCTATTTTTTCTACGTGTTTACAATAGTTTTCCCATTGGGTGTTAGAAACAGCAACAAAGGCGTTGTTTATTAAACCAGTCATTAGTTCCTATTTGAAGGTGGTGTTATGCATCGCCACAAGCTTTACTTGACTCCACACATATTCAATAGGGTTTAGTTCGCAATGATATGGTGGCAAACGTAAAACATAAAACCCTTACTCCCTTGCTAATTCATCAACAATGTAGGCTGAATACAAATGTTTTACTTTAGAAACTTCTTCCAAAAGTTCTTTTTTCAAACTGTCTTTGGAAAAAGGTAGTTCTTTTTCTATAAGCCATTTTTTAATGTCGTCCTTTCTGGTTTTTGTGTTAGGAATTTTCTCTTTTTTCTGGGAATGATAAAGAGCGTTGTCCATGACGATAACGCTGTTGGGTTTAAGATTAGGTAAAAGTTTATCTCTAAACCATTTTTCAAATCTATCTGCATCCATTTTATCGTGATAATTGGCACTCCCTTTTTTAGCAAGAAAAACCATTTTTGCACCTTCAACAAACCCCTGAATACCACCAGCATGAGTGATAACAAATCGCGGCCCTCTCTCAGTTGGTTCTTTCAAACCGGTTGTTAAACCAGCTATGAATGCATCTTTTGGGGTTTCAATTGTCTTATCTTTCCAGATTTTATTTACTTTTTCACCAACATTCACCCACGTTTCGTCAAGAAAAATAATTTGTCTATTCTGTGACCTGAAATTTTTTATTTGTCTTAAATACTTAAGCCTCCATACTATGATGTCGTCTCTTTCAATAAGCATTGCTTTTCTATTTCTCTTTTCATAACAGAAACCTGACTCTTTCAATTGTTTCCATAGAGTTGTTCGTTTAAAATTTGGCAAATGTTGGATTTCATTTATTTTTGCTAGAACAGCAGACAGTGTTGGTGGTATACTGTAAGAAAAAAATTGATGAACTATTTTTCTTATGCCACTGTACCGGGTCGTTTGACCGGTACATTTCGTTTTTTTTTCGTCGTGGTCTGCCGGGCTGCCTGAGACCGCTCGTGCCCGGCGATTCGCTTACTTTGGTGGCCGTTGGCTCGGATTCGTTCGTTCCGTGTTCCAGCTCTGGTCTGTCAGGTTGGCCGTCATTTGGATTGTTCGCAGCCTGCTCTAAAGACCATGCACGGCTAGAGACTCCAAAACGTAAGTGTTCTTTTGTAATTTCTAATATCTAATCACCCTTTTGGTGAAAATACTTTTGTTTCAAGGATAATAATAATCGGGCTTAGTTGTGTTTTCAGGGTTTTGTTCAATTAATGTTCTTTGTCTAGATACTTGTTAACCTAGGTTCGAGCCACGTGCTCAATGTTACCTTTGTAGCATTAATTGCTTTTTATATCTGGCTTTATAATTAATGGTAGTTCTGTATAATGTTTTGTTGAGCCTTTTTACAGTTGGAGTTACCGATTTACCATATTTTTGTTCATTGACAATAACCTAGCCTATCTGTGTAGTTTGATTTTTATGTTATAACCTATTGCTCCAATCATGTACAATTTTGTCTGCTCTTGTGTTGTTTTGCCATTTCAGGTATTAGTTGTTATGTGTAGTATTTTTGTTGTTGTGGCTGGACTATTTTTAATTGCTGTGTTTGGCCTTGCAGTCCAGAGTCCTTGAGCAGGACGTTTTAACCCTCAGCCTGTTGTCCGGGGAAGGTCGACCGTCTGCACTGCCAGCCTGGCCTGAGGACCAGGTCGTAGAACCTATGTCTCGACTACGCTACCATCCCTACATCTGGGTGTTGTTCTTCTGTCCTCAGATCAGTGCGTTCCATTTTGTTTCCCGGCGGCTGAGCTGGGGGTTTTGATGCGGAAAACTATATTTATAAAAAACAAAAAAAGGAGGTGAAATATAAAAAAAAAGGAAAAAAATGTTTGTGGAACTATTTAATGTGGCCTAGGCCTAAAACTTGAACTGAACAGTGATTTATGAAACAGCCATGGGGCCATTGCTATATATATATATTAATATAAAGTTAAAATTAGGGCTACTTACGTATTTTAGGATGTAATAAAATTAAACTGAGTACCCTTATATTTATTTTTATTAAAAACTCATTACACAACATGTTTCGACTTTCTGGTCATTTTCTAGTGTAATGAGTTTTTAATAAAAATAAATATAAGGGTACTCAGTTTAATTTTATTACATCCTAATATATATATATATATATATATATATATATATATATATATATTTAAAACTGAAGAAAAAAGACAAGGAAAAAAAACTTATGTTAATATTTATTGTTATTTATTTAGTTAGTTTTATTTGTTGTTATATTTTTTAGATTTTATAGTTGTTAGGTCCCTATGGTTAAGTTATATTATTTATTTATATGTTTAGGCCTAGTGATTGTTATTTATATTTTTCGTTCATTGTATTATGGAGGTCGTGAAGTGACTTTTTACTAAAACGGTACCGAGTTATATTTTATTTTTACTTACTTCTTTTTTAAAATTCTTCACCAAAAGGGGATTATTGGACTTTTGTTTAACTTCTTATTAGGAGCTGCCCAGGGATTCCGGCTTACTCCCTGGCCTCGGTGGAATCATGGGATGTGGTCTAAATTGCCTGGGTATTTGGGGGTTATCTAAATTGTTTCTAAGTGTTCACTTTTAAATTGTTAATAAATTGTCTTACGTTTTGGGTGTCTCAGGCTAAGTTGCAGATAGGCCATGCAGTTTGTAATTGTTATATTTTGGTTTTGTAGAGTTTGTTGTTTTTGTAGCTTTTTGTATTTTCTTGTTAATTTTGTGTAGCTTGTTTATTAAGTGCACTTTTTATTGTGGCCTTCTGCCTGCCAGTTTTGAAGAAAAAGTTTACTTGATAATAAATTAGTTTCGCTCAGCTGCCGAGTTTTATTTTGACCCTCCAACTGCCACCCGTGATCCCATCGCTTGTCTTGTTTTGAGCCATCCCCCAGTTGGCACGCTTTCCAGCTTTGGTGGGGGGGGGGGATGGGTCTCACCACTTATAACAAAACTACCATATGTTCGATTTCTGCTGTTTTTATATTCCACTTTACGTCGGCTCTTTCTTGGTGTAATTATTTTTCCTTGTTTTTCTTTTCTAAATCTAAATATGGAACTTCGACTGGTTTCAGTAGATTCACTTGTTTTCTTTACCAAAAACTCCAAGCTTTCATTTGGATAGATATTTCTGAAATATTCTAACACATTTAGCACAGTCCTCCTGTCTCCACTTTTTATGGGTTTTTCTTTTTTGCAAGAATCCATTTGGAAAACATATCATAACACAAACGCTCAACAAAATATTGAACACAAAATACCACAAAATAATAAACACAAACACTAAAACAATAACACTTAAACCAGATACAATCAAACCTAGAAAAAAACTACAATTTACACTAGCGAGAACAGATTTAAAAACATCAAAACGCCACAACGAATCACTGGTATAAGGGCGGAAAACAGGCACAGCTATTTTTGGCTCAGGCATTGTATTGAAGGTCAATGTCATGAACTTTCATTACCCCTACCACCCTTTCAAGTTACACATGAACCTATTTGTTTATTTTTAGCTGTAAAACATTCGTCATCGAAGTTGTTTCATTTTGATTGTTTTGTTTTACGATTGAAAATAAACTCACATATAGAAGAGAATTTACTACTGTATTGTATTGGATATACTGGCCGTTTTACATGTTTAAAATGGTATACGTCTTAAGTAATTGATATAATGTCCAGCAATGTATATAATGTATATAATTAATGCGTAATAGATTAATTACAAGAACGTTCAACTCATGTACTTTAATTATTTTTAGTGTTTTCAATTTTAATAAATTAATGACAAATTATGTTACCTTTATTAAATATAGTTACTGTAATAGATATTAACTGAGCTCTAATAAATACTCTGCTGTCGATATTAATTAATTTTAAATTCATTTGACATGAATTATGATTCCCACTATCGATAACAGTTACACTGAGAGCGATATAAAACGTCGTTTTTTATATATGATGTATTCAGGATAGACAGTACCCACCCCACACAGTCTCAACTAAAGTGTGAACGGAGAGTAGTAGTGTAAACGCCGATAGCAACCATTGAGCGGACGCCATGTCGGTATTAAGAGGACCGAGCATCCAACCCATCGCCTACAATCTCCCAAACACTTTGTCCACATGTAGCTGGGTTACAGCACTGCGCCACCAGTGCCAACATGTTGAAGAAAAAATATAGGGTCTCCAAGGCTAAGTCTGTTTGGAGGTTTCAGTGTACATTTTATTCTTTTTGCATAAATACTGTCTAAACAGCGATCAACAGATTAGTTGACAAAATAAATTTTCTTTCTTTATTAAAACAGAATTATCACTAAAATAGAATCTTAAAAACTTAAAACTGTTCAACTTACTTATTTTACATCTAAGATAACTGAAGTTACTTGAAACATAGCATAAAAACATAAATTTGAAACTTCTTAATACATATATGGTATAGACACTATACAATAATATAAATAAATACAAATATATTAATATAATTCACCTAATTGACCTTGTATCTTTAAAAGACATTTATATTTTAAATTTTAAGCAGCCATTTCTTGAGCTTTTTAAAAAATACTCCCTTATTTTTTAATAATTTAATGGTGCTTGGTAGTTTTTATACACCCATGGAGCTATAAAAATATAGGATTTACTAATAAAGGTATTATTTGTCTTAGTTTGATCATGATCTACATTTATCAATTTATATCTATGTTCAATGATCTGATTGGTGAATCTCACCATAGTAAAATAATATTTTAATTCTCTAAAAACATATATATTAAGATATATTAATGGTAGAATGTTTAGGTAATCAAACAAAACACACAAAGGTTCTTGAAAGTACTTAGTTATTCTAATAAAATGTTTTTACTGCAAAAATAATGAATTTAGATTTATGTTGTACGCACTTACTTATGAAACAATTTCACATTCAATCCTGTTTTGAACCAGAGCAAAATATAAAACGTAACAACTTTGTTAAAAGAGAACTTGCAGTTCTTTTTGCATTTGTTACTATATTCTAGATAAATTTCATTTAAGATGTATATGTTTATAATATAAATATGTTTAAGATTACTGAGTGACATGACATTGTTAGAGACAGCATTAACGCAACCTGCCTTCTTGGTTTTGGCTGCAATTTGGTGCAGCATTTGGGTCTACTCGTATGTCACTTGCGGTTATTGTAAGAGCACAGCTAGACTTGACGGCAAGACTGTTATTCTAACAGGATGTACTTCAGGTAATGTTAAATAAAGAAACATTTCTTTACCAAATTGGCTCCCGGGGTTAGTTGATTAAAAGCAAAGCTATTTTTATCTAGGTCAGAATCAGAATCAGAATGTTTATTTTCCCAAAATAATAAATAATACAATATTATGTTGTAAAAGAACAATAATAAAAAGAATGAAACTTAAATCTAACAATGTAACTAAATATGTTTATTTACTAGTTATATAATTACATCTTAATATAAAAATAACGTATTTATATCAATTTGTTCCTTCAGGGAAAATAGGAACCTACATAGGCAAAGGTAACCTGTGCGTAGGCTCCGAGTCATTATCTGGCCAGAGAGTGGAACTGATTTTATTTAGTTTTTGCAGGCGTAAAATTAGTTTGTCTGTTAATAATTGTATTAAACATAATTTTATCTTAATAATCTTAAAAATGTTTGAACAAATAGTGTATATTGAATTTTGCTTTCGTCAATGTCAGATGATGGAAGACGGTAACTGCTAACCAATTTGAAGATATTCAGACGGTAGTGTGCAGGGGGGGGAGGGTGTGTAGGGGGGCCAAGGTCAGACAGGCCTGGTGTACCCGGTCACAATCAGAGCCTCCACCTCCTCCTCACTGAGACTGATAAGGAACTGAGACAGTTTGTTCTTAAATAAGGATAATGAAGGCAATTGAAAAAGCTCAGTTCCTCTGTATCTCTGACACATATTTCTGTATACAATTTGAGAAATGTAAAAACTATTTGTCGTAGAGTAATGTTTAAATAAATTAATTGTATTAATTCCAATATTTCTTGAGTATCTAGTGCTATATGTGTGAGTAGTTGGAGTAAATATATTGTTGAAATGTTGGTAAATGTGTATAATTAAAACTTTTAAGAATATTTGTCGGACAGTAAAAAGATGGGTTTCACGGAACAATTCAATGGTGGGAAAGCGTTTAGGTTTTTTAAAAGCTAATTTTATTATTGATTTTTGTACTATATTAAGGGGTTGAAGAATTGTTTTGTAGGCTCCGCCCCATGCGATTACGCCAAAAGAAAGTAACGATTGGACATACGCATAATAGGCTATTTTAATCTCCTTCTCATACAATACATCGGACAATTCTCTAAATGCGTAAATAAACTTTCTGAGCCTATTCTTTAGGTAGTCCACATGCTGTGTCCATTTCATTTGACTGTCAAAAACGATACCTAAGTATTTATAGGAATCGACCCGCTGTATTTTACCACAGTTACAATTACCATTCATATAATTACCACAAGAGTGAATAATCAAATCCGGAAGTAAGTAACAATTATTAGTTAATGAAATTGGCATAAATTTTGTTTTTGAAACATTGAGCGTTAGTACATTTTGATCTAGCCACTTTTTTATAATTTCCAAATCCAACAATGCCTGCGTGCGAACATCATTCCAGTTTTTACCCCGCGTCATAATTAATGTATCATCCGCAAAAAGGAACAATTGGCTTTTGATATTTAATTTAGAAATGTTATTGATATAAATTAAGAATAAAATAGGTCCAAGGGTGCTGCCTTGAATAACACCGTAATTTAATGGCAACGGGTCACTGTCGACGTTACAGATAGTTGTCACTTGTTGCCTGTGAGTCAGGTACGACTGAAACCAAGATAAGGCACAGCCCCTAACTCCCACAGCCTCAAGTTTCTTAAGCAGCTTATTTCTGTCCACGGAGTCGAACGCTTTTTTAAGATCTAAAAAGGTTAACAATGTTTTTTCATTACTAGAAATGGCAGTGTTTATTTCTTTGCACACCTCAAAGAGAGCATCAGAAATATTTTTGTCCGAACGAAATCCGTATTGACTGTTAGAAATAATGTTGTAATTTTGAATAAACGTGACTAATTGCTCCTTAATAGTTTTCTCTAAAATTTTAGACAGTACGCTAAGTAATGCAATGGGGCGGAAATTGTTTTTGTCTGATATTACATCAGATTTGTGTAGTGGTATGATTTTGGCCAATTTAAAACAATTTGGAAAAATCCCTGTTGTTATACTCAAGTTGATTAGGTGTTGCAGAGGTTTACAGAGAATATGTATGTTCAACTTGAGGAGTTCAGCAGAGATGCCGTCATGACCGGGAGCAGACCCGCCCCGCAGGCCGTGCACGAGTCGTACTACGTCATATTCTGTGACAGTATTAAAAGTTAAGCCATTATGTTGCCAATAATCCTCGTCAGTCACAACTGGGTTCCCAGTAGCATCTATATCATTTGCCAGATTTTGTCCAACAGAGGCAAAAAATGTATTAAAATCATTTGCAACAGTTTTGCATGTATCATGATCTATGGGTGAGACATTAGGAATATATTTCTGGATAGGGAATCCGCTTTTTTTATTTTCTCGACCAGATAATTCCTTAATAACTCTCCATAATATTTTAGGATTTTTACCTGCTTGATTTATTTTAGTTCTGTAATAATTTCGTTTTGTTTGCCTTAATAGGTTGGATAAATGTTGTCTAAATGTCTTAAAGGTTTCTTTAATTACAGGATTAAATGGTTGTTTTTTAACTGCTTTACTGAGTTTGTCTCTTTCTCGTATTCCACGAATTAATTCCAATGTAATCCAGGGTTTTAACTTACGCCATCTGGAACTAGAATTTTTTGCTGTTTGTTTTGAATTTACAATTGAGTTTTTTATGTGGTCACATAATATGTCTGCACAAATGTTCACATCATTACTACTAAAGACAATCTCCCAGTTGGACTTGGCGAGGTTGTCAGTAAGTAGTGGATGGTCTATGTAAGTGCGGGGGTTGTGCGTGGCGCTGTTGTCAATATGTGTGGGGGGTCCTAGTATCGTAAGGGCAGTGCTATAGTGGTCCGTTATAGTGGTCTTAAAAACAGCTGATTTAATGTCTGTTATGTCAGAGTAGCGTACAAAGATGTGGTCGATGCAGGACTGGCTAGTCTCAGTTTCTCTAGTAGCTTTATCTATACATTGAACCAGTCCTGCTTCAACTAAGTAATTCTTGTAAGAGTCAGAAATTTTGTCATTTTTTAATAAATCCAGGTTAAAATCTCCAAGTAATACACACATTTTGGACTTTTCTATACTGTTGTAGAAGTTATGTAATTGTTCAATGAATAGGTCTATGTTACTGTCAAATGTTCTGTAAATAGCTAATAAGTTAAACTGTTTTTTCCAAAGAGTGAAGTCTAGTGCTAATCCGTAAACGTCTCCCAACGCAACCTGTTTTACAGTAGCTGACAAGTATTTCCTAGCGTAAACAATAACACCGTCATTTTGGTTGCGTTGGTTATCAGTCCTGTAAAGGTCAAAGTCGTTGATTTGAGTTCCCATGTCCCCTCCCTCCCGCACCCAGCATTCCGTCAGAACTATAATATCTATTCTCTGTTTAAGTGAGTCTAAAAAAATTAAAAGTTCGTCAAAGTTTTTTGTATAGGATCTAATATTACAATGAAAATATTTAACTGAAAATTGTCTGAAGAAACGTTAAAAAAGTTACTGTATTGATTGAAGTTATTTAATGAGAAACAAGGTTTAATGAACAAGCAGTCATCGTCCTCATCACTATCACTGCCTGTTGTCATCGCCCTTGCACAGCTTACCTGCCCCGTCCCATAGTAATATTTAACAAAGTATATGTGCCGTTATGTCTGTGTAAATAAATGTTTTGGACTGATTTATTAACAATTGGAAAGAGAAAAAAAAATTATATACATACATATATATACATATATATATGCATACATATACACATATACATATATACACACATACACATACATACACACACATACACATATATATAAGATATAAATAAATGAATCTATAAAAATATAAGAATAACATAAACCAGTACATGATAATAATTGGTTGACCACAAGACAAAAAGTACTGAAACTGAACATATAAAACCGTTATAAAGCAACGTAAGGTTCTACCTCGTTATTAATTAAACTAAATCTTAATTAAATAAATATGTTGCAGTATTTTCAATTTGGAGGGTAAACAAAAGGTGTACTATTTTACCTACGGTGTGTAAAGAAAAGGATCGAAGCAACGCATAAAAACTATTTGTAATTAATATTTAAGTAATTAACATATTATCATGATTTAAATGATTAATTAAACATATCAATGGTAAATAAAATGTTAACGTAAGTAACTCTGATAGAATGAATGAATTATTATAATACAAAGTATTACAAAAGGATTGAAAATCAAAATATTCTAGCTGTTTAGCGTCTATAAAACGTCATTAAAAAGAATTTAATCCATATTATACCATAAGATATACTTTTTACTAAAGTATATTTGCAAGAAACTCTATTAAAAAAAAAAAAAAAGGATTTCACTTGGTTTCTGTTAACTAAATTATAATGATAAACGTGTTAAGTTGTACATTTTTATATTGTAAGTATTAAGATATAAATAAATGAATCTATAAAAATATAAGAAGAACCTAAACCAGTACATGATAATAATTGGTTGACCACAAGACAAAAAGTACTGAAACTGAACATATAAAACCGTTATAAAGCAACGTAAGGTTCTACCTCGTTATTAATTAAACTAAATCTTAATTAAATAAATATGTTGCAGTATTTTCAATTTGGAGGGTAAACAAAAGGTGTACTATTTTACCTACGGTGTGTAAAGAAAAGGATCGAAGCAACGCATAAAAACTATTTGTAATTAATATTTAAGTAATTAACATATTATCATGATTTAAATGATTAATTAAACATATCAATGGTAAATAAAATGTTAACGTAAGTAACTCTGATAGAATGAATGAATTATTATAATACAAAGTATTACAAAAGGATTGAAAATCAAAATATTCTAGCTGTTTAGCGTCTATAAAACGTCATTAAAAAGAATTTAATCCATATTATACCATAAGATATACTTTTTACTAAAGTATATTTGCAAGAAACTCTATTAAAAAAAAAAAAGGATTTCACTTGGTTTCTGTTAACTAAATTATAATGATAAACGTGTTAAGTTGTACATTTTTATATTGTAAGTATTAAGATATAAATAAATGAATCTATAAAAATATAAGAAGAACATAAACCAGTACATGATAATAATTGGTTGACCACAAGACAAAAAGTACTGAAACTGAACATATAAAACCGTTATAAAGCAACGTAAGGTTCTACCTCGTTATTAATTAAACTAAATCTTAATTAAATAAATATGTTGCAGTATTTTCAATTTGGAGGGTAAACAAAAGGTGTACTATTTTATCTACGGTGTGTAAAGAAAAAGATCAAAGCAACGCATAGAAACTATTTGTAATTACTATTTAAGTAATTAACATATTATCATGATTCAAATGATTAATTTAAAATTAAAAATACCAATGGTAAATAAAATGTTAACGTAAATAACTCTGATAGAATGAATGGATTATTATAATACAAAGTATTACAAAAGGATTGAAAATCAAAATATTCTAGCTGTTTAGCGTCTATAAAACGTCATTAAAAAGAATTTAATCCATATTATACCATAAGATATACTTTTTACTAATGTATATTTGCAAGAAACTATAAAAAAAAAAAAAAAAAAAGGATTTCACTTGGTTTCTCTTAACTAAATTATAATGATAAACGTGTTAGTTGTACAAAACAGGAAATAAAAAATAGATAATAAAACTGATAATATAAGTTAAGTACCATGCTATAAATGATATGAAAAAAGAAAGAAAAACAATTGAACTATAAGTCTATTTACTTGTAGAATCATACTTGTCCATATCCTCATTAGAGAGTACCCTGATGGAAGCGTCTCCCTCCTTGGGCTTGATCAGCACTTTGCCGTTCACGAACGCAGCGAAGTTGATTTTGCCCTCACGACGCAGCCTCCTGGCCATCCCGAGCAGCGCCTTGTTGCTTGGAGTCAGGTGCTCGTTGATGAACACATTCGTTGTTGGGAATGTGTTGACGATCTCTGACGCCAGAAGGACCTTCTTCGCTCGTACTGCAGTCAGCCAGCCTTCTCTCGCCACCCTCGACACAAACTGCACGATGATGGGTGGGTAAGCATGCTTCCGTGAGTACAGCCGCAGGCGGTGCGCTATCGACACGTCTTCTTTTTTAAAAGCGATTCCAATTGCACCGGCAGTCCTCCCCAAGAGCTCGTACACGTTTTCCGAGTTGGTAACTGGGATTCCGGTAATTTCCAAGTTGGATGCACGGGAGTGTTGCTCAAGATCGGACAGCTGTAGCTTCAACTCACGCGTTTCGGACGAGAGGCGTTCGTTCTCTTGTTTGAGCGTGTCGCAGCGATGGTTCAGCTCCTTCTGGTTGTCATCCAATGTAGTTATACTGCTTTTAATTGTCTGTATATCGCTTGACAATGTGCTAATGGATGTTTTAATCTCGTCTATTTTATTTTCCATAGTGGTAATGAGCTCACTTTTTAGAGACTTAATGGCTTCCAAGATTGAGCGTTTGTCTTCCCTGTCTTCAACACTTTTGTTTGAAGTCGTTGAGTTGGACTCCTCCTTGCATGAGTCGCATTTCCATGTCCTTTGTTTACTTGTTGGGAAGTTTTGTGATGATCCAAGTCGTGTACATGACGGATGAAACTCCATTTTACATTCTATACACTTAGCCACCACATCAGACGCCATAATCTCCACACGACACTTACTACACTTCCCCGGCATATTTATAATGTATTCGAACAAAACAAAAAAAAAAAAAATAAATAAATAAAAAATAAAATAAAAAAGTAACTTTAACAAATAAAAATTTATAACTTTTACAAAGAGGCACAAACTAGCAGTATAAACAGGTACAGGCTTGCTGTTAGCGGACGAGGGTCACTACTGATAGCACAGCTCCTCACTCATCGGTGTCCTGATAACAACTCCTGGTACGTTGAAAGAGACTATTATACACTATTAATTCATTAATTCATATAGTAGAACCATATTATAGTTAGCATTAAATCCATCATTCAATAATTTTATTATTACAATCTTATTTAGTAAATTATATATAATTAGTTACGTAAAAATTAACTGAAATAAAAGAACAGATAATTATTGATAGAGCAATATTGGGTATTTATTGTGAAGGAATATAATTTGGTACAAAAATTAATCACTTTATCAAATTTATTTCGAGTTAAAATTCTTCAAAATAAATTATTGATTGGGTTCTTGATTAAAAATTATGTTTGATAGGGCTCAAATATGTTAGAAACATGGACTTCAGGCTAGCCTCCATGCCATTTAACAGTAATATTTCAAAAGTTGTTTGTACAGTAAACAAGTCCCCCCTCCTTGAAAAGATAGATTCAATCTCTAGTTCCATACCAAAAAATTGTATGTTTTATGTAAAAGTAAACAATTTTTAAAAACTATAATAATTGTTATAAAAAAGATCTTTTTAGGGTTTTTATGGTTATGAAATAAAAATTTGTTGTTAAGGGAACCAGTGTTTGATATAAAAAATTTATTAGTAACCAGTAGACATTATTAAAACTTTTCTGAGCAATATCATCTGAGTGATCTCATAGTTCCTATTTTGTCCGTTAAGCTGCGCTTGCATTGCCTCTCTATGTCGAAAAGTATTTGTTTTTGTCTCTTTGTTACTTTTTTATATTAACTATTACAGCCAATCATAAAGGTCGTTTTCATTCTTTTATTTGAACTAAAACCTCTTATTGTGGAAATAAACACAACCTATGTTGCCTTTGCAAAGTGTGCTTTGGAAATCGGCACTTTAATTTGCTAAATTTTATACATCAATAAATTAAAATATAATATAATCAATAAATATATAAACAAATAAATTGAAAATAACTTTAAACGCACGATTTATTAATTAGCAATGATTGTTACAGTAAAAACAACTAAACTAAAAAAAGAGTAAAGTATCACATTAAATAGAACAACTTTCTGCACTAGTGAAAAAACGGAAAACAATAACAAGTGTAAGTCAGGTTATAAACAATTATTTGAATATCAGATGAGTTTATTTTCAATTTTTTTACTTACCATGTGGCAAACACAGGCTCGGCGGCTCCTCCCACTCCTTTGAATGACAGTCTACTGCATATCGCCCAGCCAAGTGTGGTCAGTAAGCCTTACGAGTTATATGTTATCTATATAGTACAACACTCCTTCAATGCCAATTAAAAGTTTGAGCATTTGAGTTGTAAAAAATTAAGGTAAACTGGTGATTTAAAAACGTAATGTTTTGAAAATAATATTTTCCACGGATAATATGTTCCCAACGTTGTTAACTTTGCTGTATATGGAGATATTTTTATCAGCAAAAACCTGATTAATCCTCCAACTTAGAAGATATTTTGAAACGCATATCTGGCCAAGAGTTTCTTCTATGTCTGGTAAAATAATCTTTGGGGTTTTACATTCTTATTAAGTTCAGTATAATCAATTCACAAGCGTAAGCTTCTGTTGGGTTTGATAACTGGCACTGTAGATGTATACCAGTCCATGGAGTCTTCAATTTTTTCTAACACATCTAAATCCAATACTGAATATGGGCGTGCATTTTCAATTAATTCAATTTTGTAATCTCAAGAAATATTACCAAATCAATTGTGTAGTTCAGAGTAGTTAAACGCACAGAATTATTTGAAATGCTATCAAATCCTGCACTTTGGAGTCCTTAGTGTAATTATAATATTTAATAGCTGGAACTTCCAATAGTGATTTGCTTATGATTGAAACAACATCGATTTTTTTCTTTACTTGATTTTTCACCATAAGCTACATCTGCCAAAAACATACCTCCCACCTTCATGTACCCTCTGTCTGTTTCGTGAATATACAATCTGATTTAGGAAGATTCATCAGTATTTTCATAACATTTGATGGAATAGCCGTTACTTCTGCCCCTGAATAAATTGTGTATTTCACTGGTTGATAATTTATGAAATTTTCTATTGCATCAAATTTATCTTTGGAGAATCTAACATAATTCAGGACAATATTGTGTTAGTGTCAGTTTGTTAATATCTTTTAAAACAAGTTCAGTTTTTACTGTGTTTGTGTGCATGTGTTTGAAGGCTAATTGATTCTTGAAAATTCTCCAATTTAGCAGTTTATTTTGTTTTTGTTTTTATTTGTTTATTTTATTATTTATTTGTTGTTTTTTTTGTTAGCTTTTGTTTAAACTTTAAGATTGCTTTTTCCAAGGTCAAATAAAAATGTTCTTCTTAATAAGTCGATAATATTTCTTTGAGATTGTAACCATCGTTTGATCTTAATAAGTTTGTCTTTTAAATTTCAAAACCTGCATTGCTGAGACATTAAGCTTATTTATGTAAAAAAAATATTAAAAAATTCATCTGGTTGTTGATATCTAGAATTGAATGTTGCCCTTTCATATTTTATCAATAAAAAAATAGTGAAGAGACTTTATTACTGTTTTATAATTTTTTTCTCACATGACAGGTGTTTTTAATGTGAAATATCTTTCTAGAACGTATGAAGTAAATCATAGAACTTATTTTCTTTTCGTTTAGAAAGTAGTGTATTGTGTTGTTTAGAAAAAGCAAACCAGTAAATAGTAAGTTTATTATCTATTGTGCAGGTATTGGAGAGGAAACAGCAATGGACCTTGCCAAAAGAGGGGCTAGGCTCATAATGGCATGTAGAAACTTGCAAAAGGCAAAAAGAGTGAGAGGTAAGTGTGCTCTATATTTACCATGTAGTGATTATTACCATTGATTTTATACACAAATAGATTCCCCATCCAATGTTAAATTTTGAGTCTCAAAATATCAGCTGTTTTTGTGGTCCATTGTGGAGCGCTAGTGTAGTCCCATGTAAATGTAATGCAGTTTAAACCAGCTGTGGTTGCGGGCCACACAAACTAACAAAATTACTGCCACAAATATTCCTATTAGATAGTTTATCTATTGTAGGTTTATATAATCAATGTTATTACCTAGTCCAGGTAGCTATTTATGGCCACCTTTCAATATTTATTCATACCAATAAACCAGTCAATAGTTTATATAAAAATACAAATTAAAGCACTAAACTGTTTTTTAACTTTAAGTGTGTTAAAGGCTAGGCAATAAAAATACTTAACCTTCAATAAAAAATAGTTATAGCCTAGTGCACTAAGAACTTAAGTTGCACACTTTAACCAAGACTTTTTGTTGCAATTTTACCTTCCCAAATCAAATGTAGCTGTATAGAATGAGTAATATTCAAATCCAAATCTGTTAAAATGGAATACACAAAAACATACACAGTTATTTAAAGTACACGTAGTTATCATAGGGACTACAGTAAATATAACTTTACAAAAATAAAATTTAATGCTGTCAAACAATTTAAAATTATTTCAGGTAAGAAACTGTAGAAACACAATCATTGTGAATTGACACAGTAGAAACGCTACGTTCTGGTTTTATTTCTCTAACTAGTCTTTTTACCTATGACTAGTTATAGGTCAATTTGAGCCCATTACATAAATACAGTTTTCTGTATGATACTTGTTTGATTTTTATGCATCAGTCATGTATTTTATAACTTTATTACATTTTTTGTACTTAATGTTAAATTTAAGAAAGGGCCATGAGGCCCTAACTTTGCCTTTTTGTAAACATCTTACAAATAAAGAAATCACTATCCATCTATCCTCTATCTATACATAGACCCATAAGGATGATTACCCATTATATGGGTTGGAGTGGAAGGATGCTCCAGGTTCATTTCACTTTTGTTGTTTACTTACTGTCGATTTTGTTGCTTCCAAATAAAGATACTAAAATAGTATTTTATGTGTTAGTTTGCTCTATTGTAATACTAATGAAACTTATAAAGCTCAAGAAATAGACTTAATTGTAGCTTAATGTCGGCACAGAAAAGAAGTTGTTTTCATTCTTTCCCCCCTAAGGACAGGCTGATCTTTTTAACTTTACTTTTTTGATCGCCCATAGAATATTGATCTGTGCAGGGAACTTATAGACAGAATAAGTGGGAGAACCAGTACAATACAAGATGAATATTATTGATAAAAACTTTCAGTTAAGGCCAGAATTTAAATCTGCAGTATCTCTAATTTAGGCTTAAAGTCCAAACTCCTTAGACTGCTCGACCACCGGCTTTCCTAAGTCTAGGTACTAACTTCCTAGAAGTCTCTTAAAAGGCTGTATTAAAAAGAAAATGTTTGTTTCAGAACATTTAATTTTTAATACTAGCTTTTTTTTATTTGTTTTTTTTTTTTAATTACAGTAAAATCTGTCACATCGGGTCTAATAAGCGCTAGGGTAGGCAGGATGACTGAAGCCGGATATGGAATTACCATAATTAAGACGTGGTTTTCGTGTTGCGAATGCTTTGCGGGTATTCCGGTTACGCTTTGAAGGAACTACGTAAATTGTTTAGTACTGAGCTGTAATAGTTTTCTAAAATATTTAGTTATAATTTTATAAAATAGCACAAATTTTTATTTAAGAAAAATAAAACTAAAATACTGTTGGCCTGCTAGTATCATATTTCTTAGTTAAGGTACCCTCTGGTTACGTAATGGAAAGGAAAAAATCAACAGATTGTAAATTTTATTTAATTTTAGAACATACAGTACATTAAAATACAGTATATTTGAAGAATATATTTTCCACAGAACATAACCATCTTACAGTTACTTCTGAAAAAACTGTAATATTTTATTTTTTCACATGTTGAATAGTTATAGAAAAACTCGTACTGATGTACCCAGAATGACGACACAATAACTTTCAGCTACCTACACGCCAGGTCTTATTATGCTCCCTACACCTCCTTTCCCAAGATCAAGTGCTGTGAACTAATATTCCTCTCTTTGTCACCGAGCTGCCTGGGCCAGTTATCAGAAGTTCTGGATATCTCAGGGCCGGATATTTCAGGTTTTATTGTACTTACTGTACTTATGTGTTATTGTTCAAAATACCTTACCCATGACTAGTAAAAAATAATTTGTGAAATTTTTCATTTATTATTCTTGTTTTGCAAATAATCCTCAAACAAAAAATCCATATGAAGGAAGCTATTTACATTTTCAAGTGGCTTGTTTGGAAATGATAACTTAGTTCCCTGATTATCAGTTATCTAACCAAACTAGGAATTTCACACAACATGTATGCTCCACAGTTACATATGCTCCATGTACAGCATTTAGTGTTACTAAAACTTAAAACTCACTAAGAACCAATCAATCTTAGTTGTACCATGAATGTACAAGAAAATGTTATATATGTTGTGTGTTGCAGCTGTGGTTAAAAATATATAATTTTGAGTAAGAAGCTGAGTTATAGAACAATTTAATATAACAGGAGAGGTAGAGCATCAGCAACATACGTGAGACACAAGTTAATAACACTACAATATAAAGAAACATTTTAAATACAGTATTTATACTGCAATTTTCCTCACCTAATGAAAGTACCAGCAATACTGAACATTGGTACAATGTGTAGTGTTTTTTATTGTATGTTGTGCTAGTGGACTAGAACGTTTGATTATGTCCTATCCCTCCTTTCATTTTGTTTGAATATTTATTACTTTTATCATTCTTATTTGTTTTGTATCAGAACATATTGTAGAGGCTACAAAAAATAATAACATAGTTATCATGGTCTTGGACATAAGTCTTCTGAGCTCGGTGCGGAAGTTTGCTGAAGAAATCAATAAAACTGAGAACAGACTTGATGTCCTCATCCATAATGCAGGGGTTGCTCACCTTGAAGAAATAACTGAGGAAGGTTTTAATGTCGTCTGGGCCACCAACCACTTTGGACCTTTTTTGCTCACCAATCTTCTTCTTGGTAATATTGAATATGATGAGTGTAAAATAATTTCTTATGCATGTTTTTTAAGGTGGAGTCTAGAATCATGGATAACTTTTATTAAATTATATCTCCCAAATGTTCATCTTGCATATTTTTAACGTGTAGCATAAATTGAATGTTCCATTTGTATTACATTTATTTAAATCATATATACATATGTGTGTGAGTGTGCTTTTCAAATGCATAGGGTTTTGTGTGCTTTTTTCAATGAATTGGGAAAATAATTATTAGCTGAACCGCTCATCTTTTTCTTTCTAGAAAATTGCTATTTGCAAATGACTCAACTGGACTGTATTTGGTACTTCAACTTTTGATTTAAGTTCATGCCAAGGCCTGTGGCTCATTGAAGTGGCGAGGATTTTTTAAAAAAAACATACACACCGAGAAGATTTAAGTGGAAAGGGGAAAGATGCTGGTTTTGCATACTTACACCATATTTATAAACTTTTATTTTACTGTAAAATTATTTTGGAACATTTTTTCTTAATTGAAAATTTACAATAACTTGAATCTATCAGTTGAAGTGCTACACAAATTGGTATGCCATTATTTATTGTTGAACTTGTATTAAAAATAAAATAAATGAAATATACGTTAAGAAATACTTTACAGCTTTGTGCATAGAAGAAAAGATAAGTAAACCAATGGCCTTATAATCATTTAATTGAAAGAGGGGTTTCATAAGCTTATTTTTTTATAATCTTTTTTAACAGTTTTGTTTTTACTTACTTCTGTAGAAAATCCCAGTTTTATACAACTCAAACCATGTTTTATGTTAGTTTAACTTGTAAATTTAGTTAGTGTTTTAAAATCCCACGAGTACAGAATAGTGATTTTCACACAGTTACGACATTGTAAAGCTATAATGTTGTAACCTATTGTTTACTTCTGCTAATAGCTTTATTGTTATGGTTAGGTACACCTTGGAATAAATCTGGCACTCAGGCAATATTTTTTGGGGCCTAAACACTTTTGTATTGAATTCATAAGTTTTAATACTTACGTAGTTTACATATCAGGTATGTAATAATTTACTTCTTATACTTAAATGTTTTAATTTATTCCAGATTTACTGAGAAGAACAAAGGGAAGTAGAGTAATAAACGTATCCTCTTGTGTGCATTTTTTTGGAGATATAGACCTAGAAAACCCAAATCCAAAGAAAGATAGCTCCTTCTATCCTCGTTTCTATTCCTCCTCTAAATTTGCTAGCATATTGGTTGCAAATGAACTGGCAAGGCGGCTGAAAGATTCAGGTAAGTAGCTCTGCCTCCTAGTGTTAACGTAAATTGTAAAAGTCTTTGAGTTGTCTTTTAAAATGCCACTGTACATAAACTATCTAAGAGTACTCGTAAGATTGCACAATTACATTTTAATTTCTTAAATTAATGGCTAGTACTATTGTGAATGTTAAACTGTTATAAATAGTAAACGAGCCCATGATTCTTTAAAGTGTTTGTATATACTGTACTTTGATATACTGTACTTTGATATACTGTACTTTGATATACTGTACTTTGATATACTGTACTTTGATTTTCTAGATTGCGTATAATTGTTAAATATAGTGAGGAAGAAAGATTCATTTTGGTAGTGGCAGTTTTAAATAAATATATACTTATTTCGGCTGTAGTTTAATTTAAGGGAGCAATTTGGGTTTAGGAACAATTTTAACCCTTACCACGCCGTAAGCGCATATACGCGCATATGTTGACTTTGCTCTAAACGCTATAAGCGCATATACGTGTAATAATTACAAAAATATTATTTTCGTAATAATGTTTCTAATTTTATCCGGTAGTGCGTTTGGGTTATGGGCGTGACTCATGAGAGACACATTGTGCGACTCACGACCTTTTGTTGGCCTGTCAATCACTTCGAGACTGGTTTTTGTCTGGCAGTGTACATTTCCGCTTTGCCGCCGAACGCCACAAGCACATATACACGCAGCCACTGTCAAGCCGAGCGGTTGTCATTGTCCGCCGCCTTACAGCTGTGAAACTGTGTATTTAGTTGTTTTATCATTACTTTAGTTTAATATACCGTATATACTCAAATCTAAGCCGCACTATTTTGACCGCAATTTGACCGCAAAAACAAGGGTGCGGCTTAGATTCGCGTGCGGCTTACATTCGCCCAATTAGAGTTGAAATGCCAAGTGCTGCTAAAAGCATTTCTGAGGGCAAAAAACCAATTATTTAAACTTTTGGGCTGTGAAATGGAGGGTCTATGCAGTGTTTTCTCAGACAGCTGCACAGTCACTAGTTAATTTATACAGTCGGTCAGTCAGGTGCAGTGGTGAGATAAGGATCACGGAGGGGAGGGGAAGGGGGTGTGTGATGGGGAGAGGCTTCAAACAGGTTTGCAGGGGGGAGGGGAAGGGAGATTGATGGGAGGAAGCAACATTGCGATAACTCAGTTTTTGTGCTAGGTGAGAGACGCATTCTCTTTCCCACTTCCTTTCATAACATTCTGTTATCCTGTCTTCTCCTTTCAACCTCTGTCCTTCTAGGACAAAATATGCGTCTTCAATACTTTTGAGTTTTGACTCACTCACTAGTTCCAACAGCTGTGAACTACCGGCTCACTAACAATGAAACACGTGTGAAATCACAACAATTTTATTTTATTTGAACAAATAAAAACAAAGGGTACATCAATAACAATGACTAAAATAATATTAAAACTGACAATATTAAACAAAATGTTCATAATTGTACATAGGAATAGGCTATAATAATAGTTTAGTAATGAGCAACATTTTTAGTAATGTCTGGCACAGATTAGGTAATATTTCAACTGATAAACTAATTAATGAAATTTCTATAAACTATTAGATGCATTTCAGTTTTAAATCAATCATGAATTATTTAAATAACAAACCATCTTGAGAATATAAAAAAAATCACAATTATAACACCCGAAGGAAAGATGAACTAGTTAAAGAGCATTAAAGAGCAGTAAATTTATAATGTAGGCCTAATAATTGAACAATTTTATACTGTTTTTGGGAAAAAGGGGTTTTTAAGACACTATTCATGTATGGATGTACTTGCAAGATTAGCAAGCTTCTCAAAAGCAATATTGAATAAAGATCTTTTGATTTGATTTATTGAGAAAAGTAAAACATCATGAAATACTAATTAACACAGGAACATGGGCAATAATAAAGTAACATTCAATGAATAATAGCCTAAAGATCTCAAATTGCATCTAAGTAACTTTGATAACCTACAATTAAACCCGCTTAAGTAACTTAGGTAACTTACAATTAAACCCACTTAAGTAACTTAGGTAACTTACAATTAAACCCGCTTAGTCACTGTCAGAGTCCATCACAAATCCTGTGAAGCATTGCAGTGGACGTTTGATGCCAGATGTTGAGGCTACTCCAGATGTTGAGGCTACTGGTTCTGACGGTTGACCTTCCTCACTACTACTTGCAGGATCCTTGTCATTACCGTCTGTGTCTGACTCTGTTCCTGATGAAGAACTGGATTCATCTTGGCTTGGAGAATAATCTTCATCTGCGTCATCGTCGTCTTCGTACAGCAGATTATCTTCCGACCCATCTAAGGAGTTTGAGATGGAGCACTTTTTGAATGACTTGCGTACCATCTCTTCTGGGATGCTATTCCAGGCTCTTAAAACCCAATTGGTAATTTCAACGAGAGGAGCTTTCTTGACTTTTCCCGTTCTAGTCACATTGTCAAGGTTGTTCTCCAACCACTCGCAGTACAGTTTTCTGATTTTGTCCTTGAAGGGTTTGTTGAGACACACATCCAGTGGTTGCAGTATGCTTGTCATACCTCCTGGTATGACAACTTGGCAGCATTTATGGCGCTTCATTTGATCTTTTAAATCATCCGTCAAATGGCCACGGAATGCGTCAAGAACAAGAAAATTGTTGAGGTTCAAATTGGCCCCGGGTCTCTTCATCCAAATGCATCTAAACCAGTCCATCATTAATTCTTCTGTCATCCATCCCTTTTCCTGTACTCTAATTTCAACTCCTTGGGGAAAGATGACATTTTTTGGCATGCGCTTCCTTTTGAAAATTATCATAGGCGGCAATTTCTTGCCATCAGCTGTACAGGATAACATAACAGTGATTATCATCTTTTCATAACCACAGGTTTTCAAACTTACACTTTTGGCACCTTTTTTATCAACTGTGTAGTTCATTGGCATGTCAAAAAACACTGGGGTTTGGTCGCAATTTCCCATTTGACCTGGTAGAAAGTTTTTGCTCCGTCTTAGGTTGATAACATACCTCTGAAATTCAACGAGCTTATCTTCAAAATCGTTCGGCAGTTTCGAGGCAATGTGAGTCCTCCTTCTCAGACTTAGGCCATTTCTTCTTAAAAATCTAACACACCAACCTTCAGAAGCCTTGAATGATGTCCTGGGAATGTTCAGTTCTCTTGCTGTTTTATTGGCCTTCAGCCTGATCATGCTATACGTAACACCTAGGCCTTTGTTACGTTGTTCTTTCACATATTCAAGAACTTGGTTTTCCATTTCAACATACCTTCCGCGTTTGGGGCCTGTCATAGCTTTCTTCGTACTTTTCATTTTGAAAATTTTCAATCTGTCTTTCTTCCAACGTCTAACATTAGTCTCATCTACTCCAAATTGGCGCATTGCTGCTCTGTTTCCATTTTCGTCTGCATAACTAATTACTTTCCTTTTGAAAGAAGCCATGTAATGGCATCTTTGACTAGCCATAGTTTGGTGTTCACTACATTCACTACTTACTAACTAAATACGGTAACACTTTCACTAATCACTACTTACTAATTAAATAATACTTTGACTAAATAATTTCAATTAGGTTAAGTCAGCATAGCAATAGGCTAGTTCACAATAAACCAAACAACAACAGTGACTTTTGTTTTGAGTTTTTATTTGTTTCTCCTTTCATCTGTCAATTGCCGGCTGTAGTAGCTTGCCAACCTCAAATAATTGTTTGCCCTTTTTGAGGGTAATTTTAGAGTTAGAGGGTATTTTCTAAGACAACAATATTCATGTTTAGCCGGTAAAAATATAATTACAGTAATGATAAGTTATTCTTTTGATATGGTTTTAAGATTTGAAGCTAAAAACCAATGTCTCTATCATAAAATAACAATAGGTAGATAGCCAAAAGGGTAATTTTTAGATTTTGGTTGGCAGCACTATCCAAAAGATGAGAATAATTGGCTTGAAAGACAGTGGGGAGAAATGTAGAAGGGTGGGAAGGGGAAGTGGTTTGTTTTGCAATAGAAGTGGGTGACGTCAAAATGAGGTCACCAATCAGGGATAGGAGGGGCGGGGCTTAGCGGTATTTGTTTTCTTCCACTTGTCATCTTGTTCTTTGTCCTACATGAGCTTGTTCTGTACAAGATAAGGTTTGTGGCTCTACAGAGAAGCTTCTGTGGGTAGAGCACATGAACAGGTGATTGTTAAACACAGTGTAGGACTGTATCGGTCTCTCTCACTTCCTTTCCTTCTTGAAGCAGTTTAGCCTCAGTGTCCAGTTAACACTTGCCGTATCCAGTCGCTTTACTGGGTAGATACTTTGCCTATGAATTATGGAATACTCTTGTGTAAAACTAGTTTTGGGACAAATGGGTATAAATAAAACAAGTTTATTACTAGTTTTTATTTAAATACATCATGTAACTAAGTAACTTATACCAATACTTCATTTGTAAATACACTTTACATGACTTTCGTCAATTAATAGAGCTCATTTTGTGATCGCTAGATTGCCGTTTTTCCTGGATAATATTGCCCGGTAAACTGGGTGCGGCTTAGATTCGAGTGTGGCCTTTTTTACCTAATTTTCAATCAAAAACAAGGGGTGCGGCTTAGATTCGAGTATATACGGTATGTTAGTAATGTATTAGTTTTAAGTGTCAATATAAATAATCCGGCTGATTTTGATTTTGTGGAAGGTACTAAATACATCGTAATCAAGTGCAATATGTATTTACTTATTTGTTATTATATGTGTTATGTGCAGGCCCCGTCTTTATCAGTTTATGTACAAGTAAATATACTCAATTATACATATTTTATTGATAGTAATAATATTTTGTATTGATTCATACTGTAAAAGTAAAAATCTATGCCTGAGGCTTACTTTCAAGTAAAAGTTTGCTTATTTACATATCCATATATAATAAAAAAGGTAAAGTAAGCTAATAAAAGTTTCAAAATGTTATCATATCTTTTATTTTCCTGTACAGAATAATAAAAAAAAATTAGCAACTAAAAAATTTGATTTTGATTTTTTGACAATAAATTATAGCGCTAAATGGAAAAAAGGTGCTCTAAGGGGTTAATACTGAATTTACTCAGTGAGTTCGTAAATGTTGTCTTTGAGGCCCTGGATGAGTTATGGAATACAGTCAAACCTTGATGTAACAAATTTCAAGGGACCAAACCAAACATTTGTTACATCGAGTTTTTGTTACAGCGAGGTTCGTTATATTGAGGTAGATTAACTGACATTCACTATATAGAGGTTCACATCTCAGTGTATGGAGTACATACTGTATCACTAAACAGTTTGAAATCTTAAACAGTATATGTATGTACAGTATGTACATATACTGTACTACTGTACATACAGTACTGTGTAGTAGTACAGTATTATGCACATACATAAAATTTATATTTTGAGGATAGCATAATTTAGCAAAATGATCCTCACTTATAGGTTAATTAGGCATTGTAGATATTTTCTGGTTCATATCCCTCAGGTACCGAAGCAAGTTTTTCTTTCCATTCAGTACAAACATAATCATCAACATTTGCACTTTCACCACACACTTTTCGAAAAATAAGCTCATGTCGTTTTTTTGAAGTTTGCTTAACCATCCATTGCTAGCTCGAGGTCCCCGTGTCTAAGTTCAGAAGCAAACTGTTTGGCTTTTTCTTAAAGAATGTTATTGCAATATTTTTGTCGCGGCACTGCTTTAGCCACTTAATCACACACTCATCTACATCTTTCAGCTGACATGACTTTAACTTTTTTTATTTTAGAATGAAGAACATTTCCCTCATCAAACTTCTCTTTCTCCTTCAACATTGTAGCTAAAGTGCTGGGTGGTATGCCAAACTCTTTAGCTATGTCCAATTTTTTTCTTGTTGGATTGTCCTCAACGCATTTTATAATTTTACGTTTACACTCAACGCTAATAGCGCACCGTTTCTTTTTGTTTTGATTGCCATCCATCGTAACTAAATAAACTCCTACACTCGCACGGTACGGTGATAAGAAAATGGAACAACTACAGTAGGCCCATATTGTTCCCACACTCCATATAGTCCAAACAGATAATCAATACTGAATAATCACAACAAACATACATAGACGATAGCTGGGACAGAAAGCTTTCCTGTTCAGACACAATTCTGTTTCAAAGAATTTACTCCTCCTTTGTCAACATTCGTTAATGAGGTACAGTCGTAAGAACTTCGTTATATAGAGGTAAAATTCGTTATGTAGAGGTTTCAACTAGAACAAATTCGTTATACCATGGCTGGATTATTTTTCTTGATATTAAAAAAATTTGTTATGTTGAGGTTGTGAGTACGTTTTGTTCGTTATGTAGAGGTGAAATCTACACTGTAATGACGGAGATGACTTGTAATGATTTGGTGATCAGAAAATGGTATTGTTGGTAGTGTGCAATGCCTTGTGTTTGATCATTGCAGAATTTCTTCATGTTAGTCCGATAAATGTCTGAAGTCCAGATTTTGTATAATGCAATTAAACTCAAAACTTAGATACCCTCAATTTATTGCTCATATTCTTTGAGTTTGATACCAATTTAAGTAACATTACGCTTTTTTGTAGGAGTAACAGTAAATTCTCTTCATCCTGGCATAATAGATACACCTATCTTTCAACATGTTCCTTTGATTACCAAACTGCTTATCACACTATCCAGACCAATGCTCAAGGTAACATTTTATAATTAATGAGCTTCATAGTTTTATGGATTTATCATATTTAATCTAGGCTATTAATGATAAATATAAGTTATAAAAGGTAATAGTGGTAATGAGCCTGTTATGCAAACTTAGTTGGGATTGCACCAGACTAAGTGTTCCGTCAAAACATATTGGAAAAAATTTGTTGTAGAGAAAAATACTGAATCACTTAGTTGGAAGTCAGTTACAACAGAGTATGTGTTGAGGTTGGCAAGGAGACTGAAAAACTCAGAGAACCTATAATATGTCTAACATTCTTGTTGAAACAATTCTACCTAACATGGCTGATTCTCTCTCATAGTGTTGTATAAAGAAGGTATTTTCTAGATCAATTCAAAATTTCAAATTTTTGTCACGAAAGTTTTCATCCTATGTCCGTTGTTCTAATCATCAAATCCTTTTGAAATACTGATTGGTGATAGACTTACTAATTTTATTAACAAGTATACTTTCTTCCGCTCCTCTGAGTTTGAGTTTAGGAAAAATAAATCTTGTATTATTTCTACTAATGACCTTTTATGGAAAATACTAAATTCCTAATGTTTTCTGTCAGGCCACTTTTTGTGATCCGAGCAAGGCTTTTGAATGTGTGAATCATGAAGACCTTTCTAAGCTAAGGTATTATGGATTGTCTAATTAAGAGCTTTGCTTCTTGAGATCATAAGTGCTACATAGGTACATAAGTGCAATGAAAGAAATTTCATTAACCCCTTAACGGTTGATGTGTTAGCACGGTTCATCTTGCCAACGTTGTAACATGGCCGAGAGAGAATGGCCGCGTAGTGGCTACAACAGATCAATCCAGTTAAATACGTGATTTTTGTGGCTTTCTTTTAAAAGTTTGCTTACTCGTTTAAAATGAGTGCATTTTAGCTAAATGTTTAATAAAATAGTAATTGAACTAGATGACTCCCTTTGTAAAACATTGAAATAACTTAAAATGTATTTACACTATTTTTATATTTGTAGAAAATAGTTAATACTAGTAAAGTAGACCTACCTGATTTTCTTCACTCATGTCACTGAATTTTGAGTGGTTTTGTTATTAGTTTACAAAAATTAAAACTATTATTAAAACTATTATATCTTTACACTAATTAAAAACTTCTCTAAAAGGTTTGTTAAGTTTTTAATAATTTTTTAGTTAGGTTAGAACAGTTTTGTTTTTTAGGTAATTTTCCTTTTTTTATTAGACATGATTTTTTTTAATTTGCTGGCATGTAAAAAAATAATCATCACTGCAATAGATACATAGAATAGATAGAAATAGATGCATTATGAGAGCTATTGTTATGTTCTGCAATATGAGTTGGGTCGGTGCTGGAGTTATCTACCCGGTTCTACATACTAATCCTTGTCATCCTTACATAAACAGGCGTTCTCATTCCCTATTTGTGAACTGGATTCTACTAATAATATCCTAATATCACTTTCATTGTCGGTTATGTCATTCATTATAATTAATAAATAAAAAACACCTGCACAACATAATGAACCACAAATTTGTACGCAACACCATAGTCTTGTAGACAGTACGGTCGAGAATCGCTTTTGTATACCTGCTAATGGCGAAGTTACAAAAAGCTCCGCAAGGTTGTGGCACATATCAGAACACACATTGGATATTGTAGTAATAGAAAACACAGCAAGATAGAGACACATGTAACTCGAAACAGCTGACCATGACGGTAAACAGCCATATGCAAAATATGTCTTAATTTGAAAGCAGTGCTGAGGGCACTACACACGAAAAGAAGTATACATAAATGTAGTGCTAAGGGCACAAGGATGCCTGGATTACTCAGCAGTTAAGAGATCAATGGAGAATGGCCCCTAGAATTAACAATTAAATCCTCGGGCATTGGTTTATCGATATTTTCTCTTTCTAGTTTTGATAAACAATTAATTTGCTTAAATCAGTGAAATTAAAATTATTAGGACACAAATCACCAAGACGACACAACTCTTTCCTTAACAATCTGAATTTAAATCAATTTGTGAATATTGTTTAAAGATTTTATTTTGCATGCTTTATTTTACATTTTACAAAGTATAATAGAAACACTGAACTTTTCAATTTCCACCTCCCTAGCTTAACACTGTTTATTTAAGGTGGGCCCTTCACTATGCCACAGACCAGTGTCTCTCACAGTTGCATGGGAAAAGTTTAGTTGGATCTGGATTTGGACTGTCAATCCTTGGTGTTGTACTTGGCCACAGGTTAGACAGCTTGCCCATTTTAACACCAATGGTTTGGTGCATTTATTCACTATTTAACATGGTTTTGCCATATAGTAAAGTAATTTTAAAAGTAAAAGAAAGTAATTTTCCCAACACTATTAAGATCAGTACAGTGTCATACAACCATAAATGTTATAATAATTTGCTTAAAAATTTTGTCAAAAAACATCTATATTATAAAGGTTGTTATGCACCTTGGAAAGAAGAGTGGGAGTCACCCAGCCGGTGCAGTGCAGGAATCCCTTAAGTTGTCAGCAATACACAAAAATAAGTATGTTGATGTATACAAAATATTTGAAAAGCACTACATATGTTTCAGACTGTGGAACAAGGAGCCCAAACGACAATATATCTTGCAGTGTCTGAGGAGGTGGAGGGGGTGACTGGCAAATATTTTGCTGATTGCAAGGTTCGTCAAACATATAAATTTTCAAATAATTGCTTTGTGTATTATCTACACTCTTGATATTAAGATGTGGTACAAGATTAAGTTTTCTCAGTTAAACGTAAAAGTAGATAAGTTTTACAATAATTAACTATAAATATATCAATATGTAGAATTTATTTTTTTCTATCAATAGAAATTACAATCCTTCCAACAGTTATAATACCTTATTAACTAACTTAGAAAAACCTTGTTAGAAAATACATTAATTACAGTTGTAATAATGGCATTTAAAAAATCGGTATGTAACTGTGATTTATATTTATTTTAATGTTGAATTTTTCAGGAAGCTTATTCAGGGAGGAAAACACATGATGTGGAACTAACCAGGAAGTACTGGGCCCTTTGTGAAAATATTGTAGGGCTGAATCCCTCACATTCTCAGCAAACAAGTCTATAAATATAGCGAAGCTTAATTGTATTTAAAGTATGAATTATCATTTTGGAATAGTTAAAATATTGTATAAGAAGTAATCAATTTAAATAATACTAAAATGGAAACTATATTTTATTTGAAATGTTAAGTAATTCAAACTGCAGTAGTTACATTGTAATTATTCTACTGGTACTAGAGATGGTCGAACCAGTGACATTTGAATACCAGTGACAATGGTGACAGTGACAACCTCATACCAGTGACAAAGTCACCGGTACGTAAATATCGCCCATCCCTAACTGGTACTAACTCAATCAACGATGAACATAGACTAGGTATCAAAATATATTTTGACATATCTGGAAAATACTATTTTAAAATTAATACTGTAAGATAGATAAGTCATGAACAAACTTACCTCAAAGGACATATCTAATAACAGAGATATGTGTATAAGAAGACAAATAAAAAACAGGAAAATATAAAATTTAAGAAGGAGCGCACAAGAACAACTACTGGAACGTTTGATGAGCAATGTATATGGGATGTTCCTGAACCTACTTGTGGTTCTGATTGTTACGTTTGCAATGATGTAAGAGATTGTGAATACTCATTTACAAAATTATTTAAAAGCATAGGTTCTGAAGAGCGTAGAAAGAACTGTACAACATATTAATGACCGAGCTGAAAGGAAGTGAGGAAGCACTAGTTCGAAGAATCGGAGCAAGGACAATTTAGTCATAAAATTTACCTGTTGTAATTAAAGATAAAATATTAACTCTATATGGTGAATACTAGGTGGCCCATTATGTACTGCAAGTGCTTCTTTTC
>JAQJVL010003707.1:0-56120 GCA_035578905.1 Stictocephala bisonia | reverse complement strand
AAAAAATTTAAAAATTAAGGAAGTAAAAAGTATAAATATAGCACGGTACTGTTTTATCAAAAATTTACTTCAAAATACTACAATTCACGAAACAAATAAAACATACAAACTTAATCACTAGGCCTAAACATAAAATAAATAATACCATAATTTAACAGTAGGGGTCTAACAAATATAAAATAAAAAAAATATAACAAGAAAATAAACTAATTTAAGATAAATAACAATAAATATTAACATAAGTTTTTTTAAATAAATATATAAGACCCATGGCTGTGTTTTATGATTTACACTGTTCAGGTTTATTTATTTATTATTTTTTTTGTAGGATGTGACCTAATGGAGAATATATTCTTTTTTAATTTTAAATAAATGACCACCCCCAGCTCAGCCACTGGGAATAACAAGGAACGCACTAACCTGAGGACAGGAGAATGCTATCCAAAGATGTAGGTAGGGCAGCAGGGTCACATCTTGACTTCATAACATGGTCCTCAGGCCAGGCTAGCACAGAGTAGATGGCAGTACTTCGTCCGGACAGCAGGCTGATGGTTCAACATCCCACTCAAGGACCCTGGACTGAACAGTTCAAACCACAGCACATTAAAAAAAGAAATCCAGCCAAAAACAAAAATAATACAGATAACAAACTAATAAATATGAAACGGCAAAACAAAACAGGAAAAGACAAAATTGAATATGTACATACAAAAAAGAACCTGAAAGGGTGATAGAAAATATAAGTTAAACATACAGGAATTAACAAAATTAAACAGGTAGAATAGGTAATTGACAAAGAACATAAATATAGTGAAATGGTAACTCAAACTGCAAAATGATCAATAAGTATGATATATAACTAACATTGAACATAAAACAAAATATAATAAAGAAATGAAAGATAAAAATTAACATTGAGCACATGGCTCGAACCTAGGTTGACAATCATCTAGACAAAGGACACAAACAATCTAAAACACATACTGAAAATAACAAATAATCCTGATTATTATTATTTAAACAAAAATATTTTCACCAAAGGGTGATTAGGTATTTGAAATAACAAAATTGAACACTTACGTTTGAGAGTCTCTAGCCGGTCAACATATCGTGTAACGTTGCAGACGAAGACAGGTCAAATGACAGGCCAACCTGATAGACCGAGAGCTGGAATCACGGAACGACAGTCTCAGCCAACGACCACAAAAGTAAGCAAATCGACAGCGTGCGAGCGATCTCAGACAGCCTGGCCAAAGATCTTCTTGTAAAACCTCCTATTGTGACTTTCAAACAAAACAAAAACCTACACCAAATCCTGTTCCATTCTAAGTTACCTGATCCCAACATCCTGACCTGTCCTATAGACCAACAACCACCCGGTTCTAATCCTTGTAACAAGAAATCTTGCAAAACCTGCCCTATTCATCTCCCAGCCACATCCTTTACCAGCTCAACTAACTCCTTAACATACAAGATACCTGGAAACCACTCCTGTGATTCCACCAATCTAATATATCACTGTCCTGCCCAATATCGGCCTTACCAGTGAAACTCTTCGAAAACGCATGAATTGGCATAGACATGATTGCAAAGTCCAAAATCCTGAAAAACCTGTCTCTGCCCATACTCTTCTCCATAACCAAAATTTTTATCAGTGTTACACCACTAAAGTAATCAGATCCCTTCCTTCCCATGCCAATAGTTCCCAACTCGAAGGACGGAATTAGTACACCAATTGATAACAAAATCCCGTGACCCACCTAATCTGAACATAAGATAGAACATAAGAGATTCTTTTGTGAATCCCTCTGGTCTTAGGAAGGTGAGCGTGGTTCACCAAAATCGATCACCATAATATTTGTGCATTTTGAACTTGTATTGTAATATATTTGTGCATTTTGTGCTTTTATTGTAATAAATTTGTGTTGTGTGAAGTTTACTTGTGCTGTAAAGATATATTGTTCATCTTGTGGGCGGAATTCGTTTGTCTTTTTCTGTTTATCAGCACTTTTGACACCTGAAACATTTCTGATATGAAAGCTATCTCCCCA
This sequence comes from Stictocephala bisonia, assembly GCA_035578905.1. Taxonomy (NCBI): domain Eukaryota; kingdom Metazoa; phylum Arthropoda; class Insecta; order Hemiptera; family Membracidae; genus Stictocephala; species Stictocephala bisonia. Next base: position 54,069 of record JAQJVL010003707.1, on the reverse strand, counting down.
TTTATGTTTTTCAAGAACCGGAACCGCAAGATTTTCCCATCGGTTCCCAGTTCCGGTTCTTTTGTCAATGACCGATAGAACTGAGAATCGACTTTAAGCACATACCCATCCCTAGTTTTAAATAATATATTATGAATTGACCAATAAAGGCCAAAGAAGCCAATACAATTTTAAACTTTTAACTATTTTAATTTTTGTAAAAAAATTACAATAACATTTAACAATTTAAAAATAAAAACGCTTATGACTCTTATGTTCTGTAGCTCTGACAGGTTATATATCTTAAAAATTTATTCTCCATTCTAATTCCAATTGTTGACAAAAATAATGTACAGCCATTTTTTTATGCAATACTTTTCATTATCAACACTTTGAACCCTACGCCCTAATACATGGATCGGCATGCCTCCCTGAGGATATTTTGGTAATTAAAAAAAAAAATCAATGTACATACAGAATTGACATAATTATAACATGTTATATATCATTTTAAAGGCAAAGAAACAAGCTTTTTAAAAATGTATATACATAAAAGGTTTACTCACCAAATAAATTATTTACATAGAGTTGAATATTATGTACAAATAGTAAAAAAAAATTGCTACATAGATCTTTAGTCCAAGTAGTTGGCCATAGTGTGGTATTTTTAAAGCAAACAGGCACACAAAGTGGCACTGTGCATTCTGGACACCACCAGGAAGTTTCCTTCCTTCCAGCTTTGCCTGTTTCTTCTTTGCTTTTTTCTGAGCATACTTTACATACACGTGTAGGTTGAGCTCTCTTGTCTGTTGGGAGAATCTTGTCCGGAAAGTGTCTGGCTGTAAAACATAAGAGCTATGAAGTAATAGTAACATATGTCAATAGTAAAAGTAGTTGAAAGTTCATACTTTGTATATAAATACACAGATACAAATACTACATATAAATTACGTAAAAGTTATACATACAAGCTATAAAAAACATCTTACCTGTCAGTCGATTGGAAGGCAAGCTTGAAGAAGCTCCACCATCTCCAGCACAAGCAAGCTCTCCTCCTTTTTCATCTAAAGCTTTTCCAATAGATATCATAAAACGGTACAGGTGGCATTTCTTCTTCAAATGTTGTGGTCTTGACTCACAATACAGTATATAAGCATTAGCAATTGCAGTCATGAACAGGTGGAAGAATCATTTTTTCCACCACTTCATTTGCTTCCTTTTGAATGGGTAGTAGGCAATAATTTGATCAGAACGATCTACACCTGTTTTATTTTTATTATAATTGATTATCACATCAGGTTTTGATTTTGTTATAAAGCCTCCTTTCGAACGGACTAACACATCGGAAGCAGTCATGTTATGTGGTGAAGAGAGAGCCAACACATCTCTTTTATCCTTCCATTTTAGACATAACAAGTGATTTCTTCTCATAAAGACTGTTTCATTTGTCTTCAGTTTTTTTGTAACTACGGTTTTTGGCAGCTCTTTTCTATTCCGCATGCAAGTCCCTACGGCTTTAGTGTTATTGGCCCACAAAAAATCAAAAACAGCTGGTGAACTGTAAAATCTATCCATGAAGACAATATGAATGGCCTCAACTTGTGGAGAGGATCATGGCCAGGCTGATTGTATGGAACAGCTGTACTGTTATCACTAATATGAAAATTAGCAAGGATTGCCAAAAAGCGGTCATGAGCCATAACTGAAGGTGCATAAACACCTGCAATAAATTTATCTGTTGACGACCAATAATCTGCCAGTTTAAATTTTTTTACTATGCTCATATGTAAAATTATTGAAAAGAACAAATATAGTTCATGAAGTTTGACTGTTTTCCACTGTCCCCAAATACTATTTTTTTTTTAGTTTGTCAGATCTCCTAAGTTTATCTGTGATTGACTTAGCATATTTATTTGTTTCAATTTTAAAAGTTTTTATCAGTGATTCTGGAAAAAATGAAAAAAAATATGTCAAATGGAGTTGATGTTTCATCAATATCAGCTTTTATGCCACTAATTTCGTCAAAAACGGGCAACTGAGGTTGCATGTCCAGATCTGACCAGCCTAACTCACTGTCTGTAGGTTTGTCTGACCTCTTACGTTTTGGTTGTTGCCTAATCTGATCATCTAAACTAGGCCTACCTGTGCTAGTCGAAGGCTGATTGATGGGGCCTAGGCCTATGACAGTATCTGCAGGTTTATCATTTTCATCAGAATCAATATGTGTTGGATCTTCAAAATAATCAGGATCGTTTTGAACATCATCCAACTCACCCTCAGAATCTGAATCAAAAATAGGATCACGCACATTTTCATTTAGTTCATTTATGAATTCAATGTTTGGTCCTTTTGTTTGGCGGGTGTCTAAATCATCGTCAATATCCGACTCAGAATCAAACAAAAGATCGCGAATTACATCACTTTTCATTTCGTCTGCCATTTTATTTTATTACAAGAATAATAAATAACCTTTATAAAAGATAATATACAACAAACACCAACTTATATTCTGCAATAAACGTCGAAAATACATAATAAACACGTCAAAATACATGGATAATCTCACATTATTTACATTTGCCTTTACTCTACTCAATAAGAAAAATAAATTATAAACACTGAACTGTACACTTATAATATATTATAATAACTTTTGCTAAACTAAATATCAACAAATTTACAAAACAAACTTAGTAAAACATCCTTTCAGTTCTCAACAATACGCAACACACCAGCAGACTGACGGCTAGACAGATGGCAGCAAGTCCCGTGAGTCGGTGACTACGATCAGCTGTTCAGACTCCCTTGTACTATGAAGATAAATATTTATATTTATTTACAAAAACAATACCAGGGATGCTCAAATCGAAAATATATGAACGTGAATAACCAATAAACACTAGCAGAACGTCAAAATACAAAAATATGCTACATCAGCTGATAAATAGAATTTAATAACGAAGCCCGAGCTATACTCGGGCGCCGGTAAATGGCGTGGCGGCCGCGGCCCGACCTATACTCGGGCTCAGGGTTCAAAGTGTTAACTAAATTTCTAATAAAATAAACTCTAATATCTTAAACTCACTACAAATGGCCTCTTTGTTTCCTTACATATACAATAAAACTAGAACCATAATTATATCCAAAATGTAAGGAGAGTTGTAAACAGGATGGGATTTACCACCAGATGTTTTTATGAGGTAGAAGTGATAACAATGAGTCATGATAAACAAGGGTAGAGCAGGCAGAACTGGAAAGGATGTATGGACTCTGAACACAAACTGAATAGCATTAATTAACTTCCTTTGCAAATTCCTAGTCGTGTAATGTATATTTTTCTCTTCACGATACTGACATTAAAATGGCCTTACTATTGGCAGACATACTTTTGTATGATTGTTCCGTTTATCAGCACTTCTCTTTCTGAAAAATTCTTGATATGAAAGCCTCTGTACATTTCTCTAGAACCGGAACTGAAGAACCGACATATTTTTATTGGTTCTTCAACCCTGTTTTTCTTGTAAAGAACTGAGTACTGTCTTTAGGAACTGACTCATTCCAAATCAGAGTTCGTTCATCATGGGACATATAAATTCATGATATAAATGAGAAAACTCCCAGTTACTGGAAACTTGAGCCAACAGAATTAACCTGAGAAAAATTTAAGTTCACAAGAATAAGCTTAAAACTAGTTTTGAATAATATTGTATAATAATCTAGTTACTAGATTATTGTAAGCTAACAATATTTAAATGAAAGCCAAGATAAAAATAAAATCCTGTTGCCTTCAATTTTCAAACTCTCTGTCTGGCCTGCTATTGCTGTCAGTTACATTGATTGTTTAGCAGTCCAGCATCTCTCATGGCTACCTAGCAGTGATGGTTAGTTTTGAAATCATGCTAAAAAGTAAAATTTGCTATTATTTTTTGGATGATTTTTTTTGTTACTGTAACTATGATAAGCTGCTGATAGTGCAGTATGTGTTGTCGAATGCAGTATGCTTGGATTGTGATTGACTGAAAGCACTGGTGCAAGATAGATGCACTGAGTGGTGGAAGTGAGAAAGAAAACTAACTTTCCTCCTCTGTACCACCCAATTTAATTGTTGTCATAGAAACTAGAGAAGATGGTAGGCTGTGACTCTGCTGCGCATTAGCAAGCCTTGCCCATTATGTCATCAATAGCAGTTATAGTACAATTTTAATAACTGTAGACTAGCCTGTGCACTACTAACCTAAACAAATAAAAGCAGTCTGATGAGTTATTTCTGCATCAAGCGACCTTATTTGAGTAAATATTTGTAAGAAGCCCTTTATAATGTTACTCTTCCTCGCCTATCGCCGCTTCCAAAGCCTGAGTCTACCATTATAAAAATTGAACTATACCATTGGTTGGTTACTGACCAGGAAAAGAATACCAGAAACCTGTAACAATAGATCCGGCACCATCTCCCTGAAATACAGACAAGATGTTCCAGCCATATTTAGGCCAAGAAAACAAAGACAGTTCTCACAACTCAGACCTGACCAGATGATGGTCGTGATGCTAGAGTCTGAAAACGTGTTCACCGCAAATAAATGATAAGGTATACCTTTTATACCTTTCAGCGTAACTAATGCAATTTATTGTAATTAAGTTTAGTGAAAGGAAACCAAGTAGCTTTGTGTACAATATATAGAGATATAATCTATATTTTGTTTACAGAAATGAAGCAAACTAAAACAGATTAATTTTTAGTTAAGTTTGTAATTTTTGTGCAATAGGTGACGTCTGTTGCTCAAGAAGTGGACAGCTCTTTATCCACGGTGTTGTGTGGATCATATCGTCGAGGGAAGATTACTTGTGGTGATGTTGATGTTGTTGTTATCAAGCCAGATAGACTTCATTCTAAGGATATCCTAATTGCTATACTATCAAAACTAAAAGAAACAGGTAACAACAAGCAGATTATTAAATGAGAAACTTAATTGTTTTTCAAAAATAACTACCAAAGTCAGATTTTGAAAGTATTTCCTAAACAAACCTTAAAATGTTGCATGTAGTCTGCTTATTTCTAGTAAGTAGGTCATAAAACTATTGATTTTACTTTCTCCCATATGCGTCAGCATAGAGAAAGTATTGTGATTGTCCAAAAAAATTTTTTTACAAGTTGGTATAAAAAAACATTTTGGGGTCCCCTGAACCCAAAAAAATGGTTTTTTCGAAGAACAATTTTGGTGTCTGTCTGTCTATGTGTATTTGCCGTTCTCTGGAGACCAAACGGATGGATCAATTTTTACGAAATTTGGTATGTAGGTGTATTTAGCCAATATCTTCAGACCATTTTTTTCCTTTTTTTGAAATTTTAGTTTTTTTAATTTTTATGGGCAAAAAACATACAAAAATGGAGTTTTCTAAAAAAAGGTACATTTTGATTAAATTTTCAGGAAAGAAGTGAATTACAATTTAAAATATTTTATTAAAAACTACATGTTTCTAACTTGATTAGTTTTTGAGTTATGGAAAAAAACATGGAATCAAACTGGTAATTTTTTAAGTTTTGATTTTTTAGTGTTTAATATGGGAATACGTTCGTGCTAATTCTTTGGAACAATTTATCTTAAGAAACTCTAGACATGTAGTTCAAAAAAATTTTAAGTTGCACAATTGAACTATAATTTAATATACATTTATTTATAATAAAGTCATATTTAATTTTGCAAAGCAGGCAGATGTCTTGAGCTACTGATATTGGATTTTCATCTATGAAGGCTGATCATAAAGTAATTTAGTTTTATACTGAAACCAACCCTCACACAAACAGTCTTAACAAGAGTGAGAGACAATCCATCAACTCAGGAGAGGAAAATTAAAAAAGCAACCTAAGCCAGAAACAGTTTATCAAAAATAATGTTGAATCAAAAACCCATTTCTACTTAGCTAAAAAGCATAATCAACAACGGACATCACTAAAGTGAGAACATCATCAGACAAAAAACGGGAGGCACAGAACAGTACATCAGATAGAAATACAACAACCACAGAAACAATAATTGTTCGTGAAAGTTTGTTGGAGATTTCCACACTTCAAATGTTTTAAGAACAAACAACATTTCAACAGATAAAATCTCAAAAGAAAAAATTATTTATTTTTGTTTGTGTCCTATCTTCTCCTTTTCATATTTTCTGTTGCTTATTAGTCAAGTCATATAATTTAAATAGTAGTTACTTTTAACATATTTTTTTTTTAGGATTCATAACTGATGATTTGGTCAGTTTAGAAAAAGCAGGAAACCAAAGAAAATATCTTGGAGTTTGCAAATTGCCGGGAAGTGGACACTTAGTAGGTATTAATCACAAGTATTTATTGATAACCTTAGGAGTAATTGAAATTATATGAAAAATGTCTTTATAGTATTTGTTTCCAAAGGAACTACAGTGTCCTGACTTTCACCTAATCATTTTACTAATGGCCTTTGGGACTAAAAAAAAAAAAAAAATGATAAGACTGGACACATATTGAAGAAAATAGTATTGCAGTACAATTTTCTTCTTTTTGTTGGTAAATGATCAAAACTAAACTTCCCTTAGGTGTTGTTTGAAAGTTATTTGTTGGCATAGGATTGTTCATAATTGGTAGAAAATTATTTGAGATTTCCAATGCTTCTAGTGTTTTAAGGAAAGAAACACAATGTTTCGACGGGTATAAAAACATCCTTTGTCTTCAGGTGTTACTTACTATCCTAGTCTACGTTTACAACCATTGTTTCTTTTAGTAACCCATAATAATTTAAGAAGACCATAAAAAGGATTACATGTTTATGGAATATGGTTGACTGTTAAATAAGTCACATGTTCTTAAAAACTACCGCACATAGAAAAATTATAACAAAATATAAAACACAATGTGAAATAAAAAATATGATATGTTCAACAATACACAGAGCTAGTTATGAAATACAAAAACTCTTTAATTTTAATAATGTTAAAAAAACTAGTTGTAAATGTAAGCTAATGTATTACGAAACACTTGAAGACGACAGCAGTTTTTATACCTGTCAAAATGTTGTGTTTGTTTCCTTAAAATACTTGGAGCATTCAAAATCTCCAATTACTTGGAGGAACAGTGAAGCCCTGCCAAGAAATAGCAACCACCACCAACACCATATAAGAAATGGTCATTTGTATAGGCTTCAATCTCATGTTCATGTTTAAGAAAAATAACTTGCATTAGAATCAAACGATTTAACCACCAGCCACCTAAACCAAAAACAAAGACAGGAAGACATCTTAAAATTATCCAACATAAATCGCTACTCGGAAGACATTTAAACTGTTCAGAAGAATTCCTCCATGGAGAAGAGATCTAAGTATCTGTCTTTTTGTGTAGAAATTTATCTTGAAGCTATGACATTCATTACTTGGTGTTACATTAGTAAAGTTGGTTCTGAATATTAGAGTATAAATTATAAGTATATTTAGTTAATAATGTCTTTAAATATTGTGAAAACAATCATCGAAATGTTGCAGCATCGCCGCTTGGACATTTTTGTGGTCCCTCACTCTGAATCCGCATGTGCTATTATGCACTACACAGGTTCTGCTTTGTTCAACCGTTCCATCAGATTGCTAGCAGCTAAGAAAGGAATGCACCTTTCTGAACATAGCTTGTCTGCAGGTGTTGTAAGGCAGGTTAGTGAAGCCCTTCTGCCTCCATTACCAAAGTAATGTTCGTCAAGACGGATTCTTTGTAACTCATATTGTATTATAATCACAATGTCCTAGTCACTTGACTGTCCTATGTATTGTGGCCCACCCCAAAATAGCTTAGATGCAGGTGTTGTAAGGCATGTTCTAGTCACTTGGCTGCCCAGTATTGTGTACAAAATATTTATAAATTAACTATCTCAAGCAAACAAGTTTCAAAGGTACAAAACTGTTGTCATTTAAAAAACAGTAATAAAAAATCTTGCTACTTTTATGCACAATTAACTAGATATCTGAAGTAAGATAAATCATACCATTACTGAACAAAATCTTAAAACTACTAAGTATTTATCAAATAAGATTGACTATTAAAGTATCATAACATAACAACATTATTAATCAATAATTCGCAAAAAGTATGGGTGCTGTGAAATCATGAACTACATTCTTGAATGTCAATGGTGAGGAAACTCCCTCCAAGTGATGCCTTGAACATATAGCAGAGCTATAGTTATGGGGAGGAGTAGTATGCCAAAACTAAGTAAATCTGCAGATTAGTTAAGTTTGATGTACAAGTATATGACCAAACTAGTACGATAAACCAATAGTATTTTAGATTTTATTTAGAACTGTAAAGTAGAAAAACCGTGTTAAACATTTCTTTGGTAAGTCCTTTGAAAGTTCAAACACTCATAGTTTTCTGTCTTAAATAGTTCAAGCACTCTCTGTATTGTGAATAACTAACATTAATAGTATTTTAATGTTGCAGGGAATGGAAATGCAGAATGAGGGACATGTTTTGTCTACACCCACTGAGGAGTCAATTTTTGAACATCTTAATTTGGAGTACCGACCTCCTGAAGAAAGAGACCACTAACGTGTACAGTTGCTAAATAGCAGTTAATCTGTTTGACTGGATAAGAGGAAAAATATTTCAACTTTAATTCCATCAAAGCCATGTGATTAAACAAATATACTAGTATGATCTTTGCCTCCTGTGAAAGATTTTGCGTTAGAGTATTTATAATTTTGATTGTAGAGGCACGTTCATGTACAATTGCTTTGTCTCTGGCGTATTCAGCTGCTGAATACAGTGCTCCCACGTGGCTAAATAGTGTACACACTAAAACGACTGATGTCCAGCTTAATAGGGTCATGAGAGCTATTAGGGGCACTCTCATGGCAACTCCACTTCCTTGGCTCCCGGTACTGTGCAATGTAGCTCCTCCAGAGATAAGATTTCAGGAGGCATTACTGAAAGAATTCAATAAGATCTTGAATTACCCGCACCTCCCCATTACACAGGATCTCCCACGTCAGAACAGTTGCTTAAAATCTTGAAACCCACCTCTACGCACTGCTTTCCAGTTGAGCTGTTCAAATTTATTGCCCAATACAAACTGGGCCGTAGCGTGGAACAGTTTTGATGGACAAAATAAGTTCTTTATTAACAATCCATCAATACCTGAAGGTGGAATGAACCTCTCTTGTAAGCAGTGGAAACTCTTGAATATGTTCTGAACTGGCGTGGGTAGATGTTATTACTGGAAGTATAAATGGGAATTGACACTAAATCAGTCATGTTATTGCGAGGAGTCTATCCAAACAATGGATCATATAATTACAAAGTGCCCCCTGCCCTATTTTACGGATGTATTAGCCAGCATAACAGAATCAGTGAGGCAGGCCGTAAATGGCTCGATGGATTGGATTTTGCTTTGTGACAGGAGATGACTTTTATTTTATATACTACATGACTTTTGGATATTAATCCAAATATATATAACAGCTTTAAAAAAAATTATTAAATGTTAGCTGGCAAAACACCATACGATATTTATATATATTGTAGAGACGTATTGTCCTACTACGCAAAGATAGAAAACTTGGTACTAGACAAGCTGTACAAGAAGTTTACCCTGAAAATTGTATTTCACAACAGATGTCAGTACCAGTCTATTATGGGAGTCCATATTTAATAATTCAGATAGTTAATTGTTAAGGTATCACCAACTCATAACTATTGATCAAATTCTGTTTGTTGATTTTCTTTAACTGAGTAACTATCTCTAAACTAATACTTAAGTCACAAATGTTCATTTTTTTAATGAGAGAGTGATAATTTATTTTTAAAGAGTTAAAGAAGAGTGATAGTTTTAAACTCAACAAACTATAAAAGCAAAATATTATAGTGAGGCTGTTAAAGATGTGCTGCAAATTAGACCCAAGTAATATTGTTTTAAGCATAGGTTTAACACGTTAGCTGCCACGATGTCTCCATCTGTACGTGACACCAACTGTTGCTAAAACTGATGTGTAGCGCCAATCAATACTGTCTTTAGGTAAGGTTTCAGTAAATTGGCACTGTAGTAGATGCAGGAGACATCTAGAGGTTAGTGGATGAACTGCATTCATGTAAGGAATGTTGTGGTATTTGATCCCTTTCCTGAGTAGAATGTAACACCATAAGTATAACCTTCACTCTCGCAAAGTTTTAAAATGTTGTCACTATAACAATAGGCTCTTTTAGGTAAAAATTGAATACAATTCTTCCTCAAAATGGTACCATGGACTTGTCTACAGTGAGTTCTATTGTTTACACGTTTTTGAGTGAAAAAGATATTTTAAAGTAAATCTATCGGTGGAGAACTTTTGGCTAGTTTACCTATTTGTTTTATGCACTGGTTGTTATTGCTAAATGCAAAAACGTCAATAAGAGCTGAAATCTATTTCTGCTAAATAAATGGTTTTTGTACAATGTACTATTTGAAGTAATCAGTTATACTGGTGAATGAGGCTAGCTCCACCCAAATTACTAAACTCAAAAACTGATTAATTTAATTAATTTTGGTCTCTACATCAGCTTAGATGCGGTCCAGATCTGGACAGCATTTTGATTAGATTCTCTAACTATAAGATTACATCTTTCATTTAACATTGTCTCTGGGCAAACATACATTATACTTCGCAACTTTAGTAATGTTCAATTACTTTTGTAGAGCTTGAAGGTTTCTCCAAGAATTATCAATCTTAACATTGTTTCCCCTACCTCTGGTTGCTAGCGGATTGATTGTGCCTTTGATCACTTCTTCTTCCTACAGTTTGGTTTATCTGTGGTGAAGTGGCAGTGTTTAATGTATGGAAGGGTTATCAAGTCACCAAACATTAGATTCACTGTTAACATCACTAATTGTTTCAGCGACGAGATCTTGGCTGTCATTTTGAAATAGTGTATGAGAAGTGAGTCTGTCTGCAAGTGATTACAAATAAGGAGAATAGTCCACGTCATCTAGTTAACACTTAGGTTGTTACAATCAGTACAGGAAAAGTTAGTATGAACGAGGTTATTAATAGGATTGTCCTCATCATTCCAACCAAGTACAGTATTATGAGCCATTTGATTGGGTATTTCTCAAATTAGAAATCTCACTTTCGTCTTTTGAGTCGGGCCCAGCCAAGTGTGAAGAAACTTGCCTAGGAATCACAGTCACCAATACTGGGGTCACTATACTTCTATTTGTGTTCCTGGTCACTCATATTTACAACCAATTGCACTTAACAGTAATGACATTATTGTTGATACTTAAGTTCGTTCACCAACATGCCCAAATGAAACATAGATCAGAAAGAATGTAAAAACTGGGTAGGAGTGGCTATGGCTATGGATATGTCCAGATGTGTGGGAAACAGTAAAGGCGCTGGAAAGCAATCAGCTGATTCTGCTCTACCCAGTAAACATGTAGCAGATGCAAATAAACATCCTATATATTATAGCACCGATCTCAACAACATGTGAATATACAATATTTTCTAACACTTAAAAATAACAATGTTGTACCGATCGATACATTGTTTTGATGTATAAATATAAATGCAATTTTTCAACAACAGCAACAGTTTAAATGTGTTAAATAGTAATAATTGTTACCAACATTTGGCATTTACTTGGAAAATGGGGTACACTGGCTGTGGAAGCTATAAAGGTAGCCTGTTAAAATAGGAATAAAAAGAAAAATAAGTAATGGGAAAGTTCTTCCCTACTATAAAAAAATAACAAGGGTTCTTCACTAAATAAGTTTGATTTTGTGAACCATGTTGATTGGTTCATTTAAAACTTTCTCTCTGAATATTTTGCACTATGAATGACTGTTTGTGAGACGTTTTATGTACATGTGTGAACAAAAATAAGAAAAATATATATTACTCATATTGAAATTAGTCTAGTCAACAAATTTAATATTATATTTTTTGTAGCAAGCATAAAAAATGTTGTGTACCATTTACAATCATTTGTTATCTTATTTGTATACTTTGTATTTCATTAATATGTTCGCTTCATAAATTGGTTTCATTATTAATATGTGTTGACTTGTTTTTATTTAGTTTCTTTCTAACTCCAACTGACCAATCCCATAATCCTGTAACTTACATCACCCTCTTCATCAACCCCCTAAAATTGTCTATAATTGAAATAATCTATCATACTTCATTCAATTCAAAAACACTTTATTTACATAATAGCACAAATTATGTACAATGAATGGCATCACTATTTTACTATAAATTACAGTGTGTTGCATTTTCGAAAGACTAAAACTTACAGAAAATAAAAATTGTCAAAAATTAAACTAAACAAAAGATTTTAAGTTCAGAAAAAAATAATCATTTCACAATTATTCCAAAGAATATGGATGGAGCCCTACTGATAAGAAATTTTTTAATTTGTTTTCAAATTTAGGCATGTTTGGCTCATTTTAATGTCAGGTGGTAATCTGTTAAAAATGTTTGAACCCTGATATAATGTGACTTCCTTTTATAAAACTGAAAATTATGATTTTCTCCCAGTAACCTTAATTTTGAAAAATTATTCTTAACTGTTAAAACTGTTTCCAGTATATAAAGTACGGAGACTGTTAGAATATTTAGGGAAATGAAATATACCTTAACTGAAGATAAGGGTTTTAGATTTTTTATAATTCTAATAGCTCTTTTGTATTTAAAAAAACGTTTCTCTATTATTTCTGGACGTAGCTCCATATACTGAAATTCCAAATGAAATTGTTGAATGGATGTGTGCAAAAGAAATCACTTAGGGTCTTTTCATCACATAACTTTTTCAATTTACTAAATGCATAAAGTCCGGAAGATAATTTTGATGTAATTTTTTCCATATGCAAATTCCAAGTAAGATTATTGTCAATGTGGAATACCAAGAAATTTTGCTTCTGATTTTTGAAGAACACTTATTTTCTATTTTAAAATTAGGTTGAATTGGTATTTTAGTTTGGCATGTATTAAAAACCATGAAGTTTGTTTTATTAGGATTAAGAAGTAAATAATTTTGGTTAAAGAAATTAGCTAATTTGTTTAAACGTGCTGGTCTCTGCTCCAATGTTCTCATTATATTTTCCAGTAATTAGCAAGTTTGCATCATCGGCATAAAGTAATAATTTATTTGAGTTAGTTAATAAAGGGACATCTACAAGGTAGCAAGTGAATAATAGAGGCCAAGTATTGATCTTTGGGGGATCCATGTTTTATTACAGTTAGTGAGGATAAATTCAGTCACTCCAGAATATGACAAAGAAGACAAATTTAACTTGCAATAATTATTTTTTGAAATGTCTATAAAAAGCTATTCATAAGATCTTTTCTCACCAAAGAAATAATTCCAAATTCTCATTGTTTTAGAACAAATTAACATTGTACTACGTATTTTAGCTGAAACCAAGTTATTTTAATTATATCTGAAAAAATTTGTTTAAGTTGTTTGTAGTAATAGTAATTAAAAAAATAATAAAAAAGTTACTTCCTTGTATCATCATATATTCATGTAGATTTAATAATTTTATTCGAGTCTCTTGAAGGATCTTGAAAATGAAACCGTGTCAAGACTCTAGTAGATAAAATTAAATCTACATGAATTGATGAGGACAAGATAAGTGACCCTTTTCATTAATTATCTCCATTCAGGTAGCTAATAACGAATAAATAATACGCTGATAAAGTTATAAGGCTTGAAATTGCAGATTTAGATTAAAACTAGCACACTACAATAATCAATATAACATAAATAAGTGGTTCAAAAGAATTGGTACAAACTTTCTCACACATTATAAACACTAAAAATTGAAAACCTTGAAAATTACCAGTTTGATTCTCAAGTATGTTATTTTTTGCCATAACTAAAAAACTAGTAAAGTTAGAGACATGCGGTTTTTACTAAAATATTTGAAATTATAATTCACAACTTTCCTAAAAATTTAATTTGAGATAGTTGCATTTTTGTATGTCTTTTGCTCATAAAAATAATAAAAACAAACTTCAAAAAAGTAAAAAAATGGTCCGTAGATATTGAATAAGTACACCTACATACTAAATTTCATAAAAATTGATCCATCCGTTTGGTCTCCAGCAAAGTGCACATACACACATATGGACAAACAAAAATTTGTTTTCGAGTAAACCACTTTTTTGGGTTCAGGGAACCCTAAAATGGATTTTTAGACCTACTTGTAAAAGATTTTTTGTTGGACGATCACAATGCTTTCTCTATGCTAACTAACGCATATGATAGTAGAAAAAGCTTTAGAATGAAAATTCTACAAGAAACAAATTATTATAATGATTGTATTCCATAATACAGTGGAACTCCAATTATCCGAACTCTAACTATCTGAATTGCTTTCAGAATGTTATAAAATAAATCTTACAATCTTCAGTTTTCAATCTTGTTTTGAAAAAATTAAAAACTAAAAGCAGAAAACAACAAAGAGTAGTGTTTTTAATCCTTAGCCGCCAATTTATCATCAGTGAATTATTCTGTCTAAAAACCCCAGGCAGCCGATATATCGTTGGTGAAAAAACTGTCGAGAAATCCCTATTGGTGGGAAAATGTTAGTTCTGTGGTTCCGGTTCCAGCAAAGTAGAGTGAAATAGCTTACATATCAGGAATGTTTCAGGTGTGATAAGTGTTGATAAACAGAACTAGTAGACAATATCTGGCAACAAGATAAATAATATATCTTTGTCAGAAAAATCAGGCCGTAGATGGGCCATTTCCATTTTAGAACATTATTTGGCCACAAGATAAACAGATCATCTTAGTCAGGAAATATTCCCATGGTCTGGCCACTCCCTTATCAGCACTCAAAAGAGACAGATAACATTAATGAATAGGAATTCACAAGCAAAAACATTGAATTAATACCATTCAATTTTTGTTCAAAAGTACAGAGTTCAGTAGTCCTTTAAGCCTTAGCTTGTTTATCAGACCCGTCTTATCACTTTCTGTCTAATAAAAAAACGCCTGGTGAAAACATTTCATTCTATTTACAACTTATCTCACATTTTGAAGATAACTATGCTTCTATTTTTCTAAAAGATTTTTAAGACGAAAAAAATATTAGTGGAACGGTAAATCCATTATTCGCAATTTGCCGATTTTCAAATATTTTGTAAAAAGGCATTTTATTGTTTACATAATTACTTTTTTTGTTAGGAAGCTGATTTTTTAAATATATATTTATAATTATGTGTGCTTTATAATAAAATGGGGTTCTACAGGTTGATTCTTCTTTATTTTGTGCTAAAAAATGTCAAAACTAAACATTTATTATAATTTTTTTTTATAAATTCAACTTTTTTTATATAAAATAACAATCTTATAATACTTTATATTAATTTTGTCCTTGTAGGCAAACTTATTATAAGAATTTTGGTGCCTCAAACATTATGGTAGCTATAATAATGCCTAAGATATGATATTTCAGACCGAATCCTGCAAAACGGGTCAAAATAGGTCTAGGGCAAAATTTTCACTAGTATTCTTTTGGGTCCGGGGTACAAATGGTTAAAATAATAAAACCAAATTCTGCCAGGAAACATTATTCGATAGGGATAATGTATTGTCTATTCACGCTATTGTCCTTCCCTCTGTCAAGCGGATGCACGACCTGGCTACCCAAAAACGGAGAAGACAATCAAACATATACAGCATATTTAACTAAGATGTTTGGCAAGCAATAACATTTGTTTACAGGATGGTACGTAAATACACATAATAGTATACTGTAGCATGTAATTAAACTGTAATTAATAATATAATAAATATCCTTTCTCATTAAAAATATTGTTTTGTAACTCATTTCAACATACATTGCAAGCATGGTGGCTCAGTGGCTAAGACTGTGGAGAGTAAGGTCCAAGAATCGAATTTCCACTGTGCCAACGGTCGGTATTTCACTCGTTGAATAAAGTTGACACACAGGCCTGTAGGCCTATGTCAACTGGCGAGTGAAGTTTTTTAATGAAAGTTAAAAAAAATTACATGCAGTAATTAAATAAAATGGACTGTTTTTATACAAAAATCTGATTATCCGAATAGGGTCTGGTCCTAATTGATCCGGATAGTTGGAGTTCTACTGTATCAGATGTTGCTCTTGTTAAATTATACAAATTATGATTTTAAATGGGTACAGTAAAACCTCCTTAATCCGGCATTCTATAGTCCGGAACTGTCTATAATCCGGCATTAACGGCAATAGAAACAAATTACAGAATTGCCTTCACAATGAACATTGTTAAGTGAGCAACTCGACAGCTAATAAAAAAAAAAATAGTTGTAAGAAGCAAATAGATATTTGATCTTTTTCCAGCCATCTACCAGTGATGTTGCTAAAAACCACAAATACTAAAGTACAGTACTGTACTGTATTTCATACTGTATTCAAATTTATTTCATCATGTACTGTACTTAAAATGCATTTTAATATTTCTCCTGTACTTATATATTGATTTATATTGTTTAAATAACCCAAGTTACATCTCCTGTATTTTAATAAATAACCTCCATAGTCCGGAATTTTCTTTAATCCGCAAAGCGTAAAGTCCCAAACGTGTCGGATTAAAGAGGTTCTACTGTAATTTGATACGCCAAGATTATCATTAATGATCAAACATATAAAATATTAATTTTAATTGCTAAAAATGTGGTCAACTTAATATAACATTTAAAAAAGTGCTAAACTGTTTCAATATTATTCATTCAGTTGTTGAATAACCAGGATTTATTGCAATGAATTTGTAATCTTAGTAACTGTTGCTAAATTACTGAAATGGAACTTATTACTGTTTATATTACAACCATGTTATATTGTAAATATTTTTTTTATTTTTATGGAGTGGTTGTTCTAATTTTAAACCTCACCCTACCCATTTCCCATAGACTACTGATCTTTGTAGGGAACTTGTTCTATATGAATTTTTGAATTTATGAATTTTTAGCCCCTGAACTGTAAAGATTAAAAATCAAACCTTTGCTATAGCTATATTTTATAAGAATTTTTTAATTTATCCTTACACAAGTGACAAAAATGGCCTGACATTACAGAAACATAGAGGGATGGTTAAGAGTTTTATAATCTATGGAGGTTAAAGTAGACATCTTCTCCTCATTGTAGCTATGGTGATTTAATACCATTATTTTATTGTATTCAAATTAACAAAAATAGTAGAAAACAGGACAAAAACCCTGTTTAAAAAATATAAATAAATATTGTGTGAAAATCATATTTATTGATTCTAGTGGAAAAATGTACATAACTGATTTACAGAGCCATGATTTAATGATGTGCAGGCTATTTTGTAAATCCTTCAAAATTCATGCTCTGCAAAGGATTCTTCTGCTTTGCCTGAAAAACAAAAAAATAACATGAATTTATAATTTGTTTTGACATTTTTATTGTAATATCACAGTCTAACAACACGGTAAACAGTCAGACAAACATCGGAAACTTTACGGGCAGGAATTGAGCGGGAGATTGTTGTTGCACATTTTCCTACGTTTATAAAATTGCATAAAAATTATTAAAAATCTTAAATGTATAGAACAGAACATTCTGCGTCGATTGGTACCAAGTTTGTTGGGCTTGCTTGATGATAAACATATGTTTTATTGAGTTTAACACAGGAGTATAAAATATTCTCCACCCCCCGATCCAGGGTTAAGTAAAGAAAAAATAAAAACCATTTACAAGCCACCGAACAAATTGAAAAATTTTCTGAAACCAGTCAAAAGATAAAATTCCATTAGCTTTGCCTGAGGTATATGAAATCCCTTATAGTTGCAGGTCAGTGTATTCATAGGAGAAACCAAGAGGTTAATTTCCACAAGGATTAAGGAACATATAAGGCGTACGTAAAATGAAGAAACGGAAAAGTCTGTAGTTGTGGAACATAGCACAAAAACTAATCATGGAATTTTATTTTACCAGACAAAAGTCTTTGCCAACATCCCACATTACTAACCAAGAGTCATAAGAAAAGCAATAGAAATACATAAAAGAAGAAACAATTTTAATAATGTCGATAGTACACGGCTTCCAAAGTCATGAGCTCATTTTATGTAAATTGAAGAGTTAGCCATATCGATTTTCTCCTGCCAATAACATTAGGTCACGTGGGTCACGCCTCTGCCCCTCTCCAGTGTACCTGCTAAACCAGTCCCCACTCCACCACCTGTTATAGTAGCTCGAAGGTCATTCCGACTTCTTTGGAAAAGGTCCATTTCTATGGGTTAACGCACCAGTACTGTACTATGTTCTTGATCATCATTCTGCCCTTTTTGATTAATCATTTACATATTCCTACTATTTTTCATAAGATTATTTATGATTCAGTTTTTAACCCATTTTGTATACTGAATTTACAATCACTATACTTATTGGGAATGTGCAGTAAAACCTTAATTTATTACAACCTATGTTATTGTGAATGAAGATTTTGTATGAAAGTTTGAAGTTTAAGTGCTTTAAGCCTCCTTCATTTAAAACTTTTTTAGTTCAAATTTTGTTGTTAGTCTGATGGGGTTTGAAAATCTAACTAACACTATAATAACTTCAAAAATATGTAGCATTTATAGTTTTAACCCTAGATCGTGGATGGGTCGTGAGCAATGTTGTACTCCCAACTGCTAGGTGCTTTTTTCTGCGCTTCGCAACCTTTTTTGCAAAAATCATAAAACATACTAATTAAGCTCCAAATGTAAATTTTATCATAACGTTTTTCTTCTCAAGATTTGTACATTCACACCACCAAACTTACATACAAATTTAGTAAATAATTATTCAAGAACAAATTTAAAAGAATTGGAAAATATTGTACGTAAATTATAACGTATAACCCTCCTTAGGAGCACTAAAAAATATTAGTAAATAATTCCAAGATAGCAAAATTGTTTATTATTTATACACTATAATAATATGTTATTACATTTTAGATAAACTACTAGGTTTTTGTGAATGTTTTATTTTCATAAAACACAAAAAAGTGCAAAGTTACAGTACGATCATTGTAGGTAATCAAATAGTATATGTAAAAATAAAAAAAATCACCATTGAATAGACAAGAAAAAGTTGTTAAGGAAAAATAGTTGTTTTGTACTATTAATAATAATAATAATATAATGTGTAATATTAATTTTATTTTTGTATAAATGTCTTTAGAATCTTTTTTTTTCAACCCTACTTAGGTAAATTGTGTTATTTTTTATAAATATAAGCATACATAGCCTGAGTTTATAAATAATTTTAATATGTTACTATGATGATAATGAACTTCAATGATATATTTTTCTCCTATGTTCAATCCTTGCCAATCATTACTTCACTCCCTAAACCTACGACATTGATCAACATAATTCTAAAAATCTTAGAATGATATTCTATCGAACAAACCTGAGAATATAAGTCCACTACCGTATATACTCAAATCTAAGCCGCACTATTTTGACCGCAATTTGACCGCAAAAACAAGGAAGGGTGCGGCTTAGATTCGCGTGCGGCTTACATTCGCCCAATTAGAGTTGAAATGCCAAGTGGTGCTAAAAGCATTTCTGAGGGCAAAAAACCAATTATTTAAACTTTTGGGCTGTGAAATGGAGGGTCTATGCAGTGTTTTCTCAGACAGCTGCACAGTCACTAGTTAATTTATACAGTCGGTCAGTCAGGTGCAGTGGTGAGATAAGGATCACGGAGGGGAGGGGAAGGGGGTGTGTGATGGGGAGAGGCTTCAAACAGGTTTGCAGGGGGGAGGGGAAGGGAGATTGATGGGAGGAAGCAACATTGCGATAACTCAGTTTTTGTGCTAGGTGAGGGACCAGGGTGACCAGACACAAATGTTGAAAAGGAGGACTTTTGGACTGAAAAAGGAGGACATTGTGGCAAAAAAGAGGACATCATTTAATATTCTTAGAAACTTTGCGGAAACATTTATTTATGCATTATTAAGAAAACACACATTGAAAATTAGTATTGGAGCATAGTATATAATATTCAATGAAAAGAAACTATCTCCATAACATATTAATGCATACAGTTTTATAATAACATCAACACATTAAAATATATAGATAGAAAATCAACTCAATTTGGTTCAACTTTGGTATGATTGAAATTAGTAAGATAGAAAAAACGCTTATTGGCTTTTAACACATGATTACAAATATTTTTCACTGGATGAAATCTTTTTTAGCAATTCTGGTTTGGAGAGCAAGTATCTGTGAAAATCCGCACATGTCATATCCTTAAAATTATATTTAACCAAAATTATACCTTTAACCGACTCAATGTTCAGTTGGTTTCTTTCGTCACTCCATTGTACATTGATGTTTGAAAATACCCGCTCAACGCTAGAATTTGATCCAGGCAGAGCAAACAGGAATGCACATATTTTCAACAACTCCGAAAAACAATCTTGACTCTTACACTTGGAAAAAAATTCTACCCATTTCAAGTGCAGTAGTTGTTCAAAGAAGTCGTCTTCATGATGAGCGGCAACAAATTTTTTCAAACACATGAATTGGTCAAAGAGTTTGTCATCTTCAATAACGAGGCCCTTTTCTTGAAGATAAGTCAAGCTTGAAATAATATCTTCAAAGTTGACTTCAGCCAGTTCCTTTTTTAGATCCATCCACTCGAAACATCTAAATTCATTTAAATTAGTTGTCCATTTCTTCAAGTAGTCAAGACATGATGAATATGTCATCAAAACTTCGGCTTCGAAGTTTTCGTATTTTTCTTCAAATCCTTTGGCTCGAACGTCCTTGACTCTTGATGGGAACAAATTTTTCTTCAGCCCTGTCCTCCAATGATTTCTGCAGGGACCTGATATAAGATATGACTTCTAAAATAGATATCATCTCTTTTTGTGCTCCTTCTATTTTGAGGTGGAAAACTGACATTAAAGAGTGCAAGAACCACAAGTAGGCTTCTGACAGGTCGTCTTCAAAAAAGTTTTTCAATAGGATAGAAGGTTTGTCAAGTGAAAGGAAGTAAGCTTTCAGAGCAGGGTATAGTTTCAAGATTCTCTCGATGGCTGGAAAAAGGCTGAGCCACCTAGACTTGCAATAATTCAGCAGCTGTTTATGCTGAATATCTACGGAATCACAAAACTCTTTCAATTTTTCATTTCGTACCGTGTAAATAGAAAAATAGTTGTAGATTTTCATTACAATTGAGTCGATGTCAAAGCTTAGCTGATCACATCGATGTTGTATTGTGTTATGTAAAATATGAGCAGGGCAACCTACCCCAACCAGAAGATCATTTTTCATTTCTGATTTCAAGTGAGTGAAAATATTTTCACCTAGATTTCTGTTTAATCCACCAAAGTTTTTGTTTGTGTTGTAGCGCTGAAAGCAACACATTTCTTTGTTAGGTCATACCTTCTCAAGGTATCCAATATATAAGTGCTTATACGAGTAGACTGAGCAGTCTCATTCGGTAGGGTTTTCAGCTCGATGACTTTTGTTTTTACGCCAGTTTTCCAATCAAAATACTGAATTAAAATAGGGAATATCTTTTGGTTTCTGTGATTACTGCCATCCACCGACACACCAAAGCATGATATTCCATTCAATGCCTCAATCACTACATCGATACTATGAGGAGCAATAACACTGTTTATTATTGCTTCAGTTTTTGTTCGAGCAGAAGCGTATTTTTTTGCTGTTTCAGAGTCATTGAATACTGTTTTATATAAAGCAGATGTGCAATCATTGGACCTGTAACTTAGGTGATGGCTGACAGTATGGAACGCCATAGTACCCTCAGCTGCACTGACTTGATCATCCAATTTTGAAAACTTACGAACAAAGAAACTGCTGACATTAGAGCAGCCTGCAGACTTACGAATATTTTGTTTATGACGGTCACTGTTTAGATGACGCTCCAAATCTCCACTAGCTTTGTTTGCAACTGATAAATATAGATCACAAACCTGACATTTAGCTTCGCGTTCATTCCTTCCTCGAGAAAAGTTAGGGTATTTCGCTCGTAAAGTGTCTGTGAACTTGCATTTGTGTTTGTCCGACATGATTCACAAGGTGAACATTTATAAATCTCGAAATAAACACACAAGATTCCAGTCCACCACTGTCCACTAAAATAATATTGTATTAATAAACTATTTTACCATCAGAAGAGGTTATGTTTCCACAAACAATGAATACACATGACCACGTGAGACGTGACTGGCCAGTAGGATGAAGGAGCGTGCAAGGCGTGGGCGTGGCAGTGAGTGAGCAGCGCCACCCCAGCTGAGTGGAAAGACGCTACACTACACTACAGTGACAGGCTACAGTACAGAAGACACACCACTGACACATGGGGCCTATCCTCGAGACGTCGGAAGGAGGTTTTCATGCGTTGCTACCATAGTTTCAAATAATTCAAGCTGGTTTGCACAGAATCCGGACATTTCACATAATTATCAAAAGCCGGGAGGACAGGAGGACAAACGTTAAAAAGGAGGACATGTCCTCCTAAAGCCGGACGTCTGGTCACCCTGTGAGGGACGCATTCTCTTTCCCACTTCCTTTCATAACATTCTGTTATCCTGTCTTCTCCTTTCAACCTTTGTCCTTCTAGGACAAAATATGCGTCTTCAATACTTTTGAGTTTTGACTCACTCACTAGTTCCAACAGCTGTGAACTACCGGCTCACTAACAATGAAACACGTGTGAAATCACAACAATTTTATTTTATTTGAACAAATAAAAACAAAGGGTACATCAATAACAATGACTAAAATAATATTAAAACTGACAATATTAAACAAAATGTTCATAATTGTACATAGGAATAGGCTATAATAATAGTTTAGTAATGAGCAACATTTTTAGTAATGTCTGGCACAGATTAGGTAATATTTCAACTGATAAACTAATTAATGAAATTTCTATAAACTATTAGATGCATTTCAGTTTTAAATCAATCATGAATTATTTAAATAACAAACCATCTTGAGAATATAAAAAAAATCACAATTATAACACCCGAAGGAAAGATGAACTAGTTAAAGAGCATTAAAGAGCAGTAAATTTATAATGTAGGCCTAATAATTGAACAATTTTATACTGTTTTTGGGAAAAAGGGGTTTTTAAGACACTATTCATGTATGGATGTACTTGCAAGATTAGCAAGCTTCTCAAAAGCAATATTGAATAAAGATCTTTTGATTTGATTTATTGAGAAAAGTAAAACATCATGAAATACTAATTAACACAGGAACATGGGCAATTGATTGAATGAATAATAGCCTAAAGATCTCAAATTGCATCTAAGTAACTTTGATAACCTACAATTAAACCCGCTTAAGTAACTTAGGTAACTTACAATTAAACCCACTTAAGTAACTTAGGTAACTTACAATTAAACCCGCTTAGTCACTGTCAGAGTCCATCACAAATCCTGTGAAGCATTGCAGTGGACGTTTGATGCCAGATGTTGAGGCTACTCCAGATGTTGAGGCTACTGGTTCTGACGGTTGACCTTCCTCACTACTACTTGCAGGATCCTTGTCATTACCGTCTGTGTCTGACTCTGTTCCTGATGAAGAACTGGATTCATCTTGGCTTGGAGAATAATCTTCATCTGCGTCATCGTCGTCTTCGTACAGCAGATTATCTTCCGACCCATCTAAGGAGTTTGAGATGGAGCACTTTTTGAATGACTTGCGTACCATCTCTTCTGGGATGCTATTCCAGGCTCTTAAAACCCAATTGGTAATTTCAACGAGAGGAGCTTTCTTGACTTTTCCCGTTCTAGTCACATTGTCAAGGTTGTTCTCCAACCACTCGCAGTACAGTTTTCTGATTTTGTCCTTGAAGGGTTTGTTGAGACACACATCCAGTGGTTGCAGTATGCTTGTCATACCTCCTGGTATGACAACTTGGCAGCATTTATGGCGCTTCATTTGATCTTTTAAATCATCCGTCAAATGGCCACGGAATGCGTCAAGAACAAGAAAATTGTTGAGGTTCAAATTGGCCCCGGGTCTCTTCATCCAAATGCATCTAAACCAGTCCATCATTAATTCTTCTGTCATCCATCCCTTTTCCTGTACTCTAATTTCAACTCCTTGGGGAAAGATGACATTTTTTGGCATGCGCTTCCTTTTGAAAATTATCATAGGCGGCAATTTCTTGCCATCAGCTGTACAGGATAACATAACAGTGATTCTCATCTTTTCATAACCACAGGTTTTCAAACTTACACTTTTGGCACCTTTTTTATCAACTGTGTAGTTCATTGGCATGTCAAAAAACACTGGGGTTTGGTCGCAATTTCCCATTTGACCTGGTAGAAAGTTTTTGCTCCGTCTTAGGTTGATAACATACCTCTGAAATTCAACGAGCTTATCTTCAAAATCGTTCGGCAGTTTCGAGGCAATGTGAGTCCTCCTTCTCAGACTTAGGCCATTTCTTCTTAAAAATCTAACACACCAACCTTCAGAAGCCTTGAATGATGTCCTGGGAATGTTCAGTTCTCTTGCTGTTTTATTGGCCTTCAGCCTGATCATGCTATACGTAACACCTAGGCCTTTGTTACGTTGTTCTTTCACATATTCAAGAACTTGGTTTTCCATTTCAACATACCTTCCGCGTTTGGGGCCTGTCATAGCTTTCTTCGTACTTTTCATTTTGAAAATTTTCAATCTGTCTTTCTTCCAACGTCTAACATTAGTCTCATCTACTCCAAATTGGCGCATTGCTGCTCTGTTTCCATTTTCGTCTGCATAACTAATTACTTTCCTTTTGAAAGAAGCCATGTAATGGCATCTTTGACTAGCCATAGTTTGGTGTTCACTACATTCACTACTTACTAACTAAATACGGTAACACTTTCACTAATCACTACTTACTAATTAAATAATACTTTGACTAAATAATTTCAATTAGGTTAAGTCAGCATAGCAATAGGCTAGTTCACAATAAACCAAACAACAACAGTGACTTTTGTTTTGAGTTTTTATTTGTTTCTCCTTTCATCTGTCATTTGCCGGCTGTAGTAGCTTGCCAACCTCAAATAATTGTTTGCCCTTTTTGAGGGTAATTTTAGAGTTAGAGGGTATTTTCTAAGACAACAATATTCATGTTTAGCCGGTAAAAATATAATTACAGTAATGATAAGTTATTCTTTTGATATGGTTTTAAGATTTGAAGCTAAAAACCAATGTCTCTATCATAAAATAACAATAGGTAGATAGCCAAAAGGGTAATTTTTAGATTTTGGTTGGCAGCACTATCCAAAAGATGAGAATAATTGGCTTGAAAGACAGTGGGGAGAAATGTAGAAGGGTGGGAAGGGGAAGTGGTTTGTTTTGCAATAGAAGTGGGTGACGTCAAAATGAGGTCACCAATCAGGGATAGGAGGGGCGGGGCTTAGCGGTATTTGTTTTCTTCCACTTGTCATCTTGTTCTTTGTCCTACATGAGCTTGTTCTGTACAAGATAAGGTTTGTGGCTCTACAGAGAAGCTTCTGTGGGTAGAGCACATGAACAGGTGATTGTTAAACACAGTGTAGGACTGTATCGGTCTATCTCACTTCCTTTCCTTCTTGAAGCAGTTTAGCCTCAGTGTCCAGTTAACACTTGCCGTATCCAGTCGCTTTACTGGGTAGATACTTTGCCTATGAATTATGGAATACTCTTGTGTAAAACTAGTTTTGGGACAAATGGGTATAAATAAAACAAGTTTATTACTAGTTTTTATTTAAATACATCATGTAACTAAGTAACTTATACCAATACTTCATTTGTAAATACACTTTACATGACTTTCGTCAATTAATACAGCTCATTTTGTGATCGCTAGATTGCCGTTTTTCCTGGATAATATTGCCCGGTAAACTGGGTGCGGCTTAGATTCGAGTGTGGCCTTTTTTACCTAATTTTCAATCAAAAACAAGGGGTGCGGCTTAGATTCGCGTGCGGCTTAGATTCGAGTATATACGGTAACATAATACGCAGGGAAATATTTAGACACTCTACATAAAACAAATGTTCATTGCAACTAGCACCTTCATGAGAATTCTCCTCTCCTCACATGATAAATACTTTTAAAAATAAATACAATCTTTAGTTTGTTTCTAAGTTACTGATTTTTTATGTTTTGTCCTTTTTTTTCTTTATTAATTGGTATTTTATTAGTCGGTAAAAACTACAAACATGGGAAATGTCATAAGCCAAAGTTTAACACAGTAAATGTATAACTAGAGGACACTCTTGCACTCGCTACACTCATGTCCACAGCAGACTTGTCTTCTCAGGTAAATTTTCGAAAGTCCTTTATTATATTAAATTCTTTGCTATTGCTCTATAACCTAACCTCTAATTCTTACTAAAAACAGATATTTTAGTGCTTACCTTATATTTTCTCCTAATGAACGAACCACTTCTATTCTTTGGTCCTTTTTTTGTGCTAAGGATCTCCAATTTCTTCAATGACGGTGGCACTAAATAATTAGGTACATGAGCAAGATGGGGTTGAAGTTTCACTGTATGAAGAGCTCTGTCATGTCGCAGAGCTTTAAAATCACGAGAGTTTTCTTCAAAGAAACCCTGTAACCGTTCAACTTCATAATATACAAAATATTCTGTAAGTTCATTGATTAAACATTTTATACTTCATATTTTAATAATTTAATCTTAAATAATAATTTCCTAAGATCATGTTTACAATGACTTACTTACTACAGCCTTGGTTCAACATACCACCCCAATAAAGAAGTAAATGAAATCAGATAAGGCACTAAAAAATAATAAAACTTGGGTAACAGATAAAATAACTTTGGCTGAACTGTTAAAGAAAGGGGAGGGATCAGTGGTGTAGTGGAGCGGGAACGTGTAGGAACAGCGTTCCCACACTGGTTTTCTAAAAAAAATAAGCAAAGTTTTGCTCGGTATTAATTTGGTATAAAATGATCTATGTAAATAATGAAACAATACAAACATCTGTAAACTAGATTGATGTTGATCTTAAATAAAATATCAATGATGCAGGAGTTGTTAACCACTTCAAATTTTTATTGACAAGCTATACACTCGTCATAGCAAATGACCTGAAGACCACAAAGAACTAGCAGAGTGTGCTAATGATCTTGATTTGCCCATAAACAAAATTGGTCATTTTTGGGCACGAGATGGATATCCAATTCCTTAAAATAGAAACGGCTGTTTGGTATGGCTATCAAGCGTTGATAGCATGGTCAATCTAAAAGATTTAAACTAACTGATCAACTGTTCTAAGCTGGTTCCTTGCAGTTTATCAGAGTGTGATCGGAGTTTTAGTCAAAAGAACATAATAATATCGCCATCTAGAACAAGACTGACTTTCAAGCACGTACCAGTATTAATGTTTATCAAGTTGAATGTCCAAATATCCGGAAATGGAAACCATAGGACTACGTCAGAACATGGCTACGATGAAACTAGAACTCTAGGAGCTAAATATCAACCTGACAAAGAAGAAGCAGAAGAAGACACATTTGCCGACTAACTGCTTATAAACAGTTGATATTTTTTTATTTCCCTTTGCGATTTTTGAAATATATACAGAATGAGGTTATGATAGTAAACCTCCGTAAGAATTCTTAAATAAATTTTTATGTTCAATAGTAAAATAATAAATTAAATTTATAAAAATAATAATACTATTTCTTATTTTATTTTACCTATAAGTTTTCATAATAACAAAAATTCCTGAAGACAAGTGTTATTATGTGAGCTCAGGTACATTCAATTTTATGCTCTTAGCTGTTGTAGGCATTTTAAGATATCATATAGATAGGACTTTCCTTATAATTTGTCAAATATATATATATATAGCGTTCCCACACTGGGAAATTTACCAATACGCCACTGGGAGGGATGTTGTGTTTAGTGAGCTGTAGGACTTAATACTTAAGGAAGAAATGCCAACTGGATGGCAGAAAGTAGTAGCTCCTACATAAAAGAAGAGTAATGGTATTTCCTCTCTCACAAATTATACCATTAACACGTGCTACGTTAAAATTCCCACCCTATAATTTTAACAAATAATTAATCCAAAATTGGGTTAAAATATCATATTTAAATAAAATAAGACAATAGTTTGTATAATTAGAGTAGAAAATTGTATGATCAACTTTTTTTACACCCTGAATACAAGAAGGTGTCAAGTTACGTAAAAAACTGTACCATTTCATAAGCTTTCTAACAAAATGCTACACTTATAATTTTTCCCTGAATTCATATGCTAGCTTTATTAGTTATGAAGTACTTAAAATTATAAAAAAAATCTAAATTAATATAAAAACATACAAGTTTGTATGAAGTTGTCTGGGTGGCAATATCCTCATAACAAATCCAATTCGGGTAATTTTCAGTCAAACAATGTTGAACATTGTTGGTGAAATGAGGGGGTGCACCGTCTTGCTGGAATATTAGATCTCCTGTTTGCTATTGAGTAAGTTGATTGAGTAGTGAGGCAAGTTGTGCTGCAACTAGATATTTTACTCCCGTCAAGTTTCCTTCAAAGAAATGCGGCCCCACCAACACATCGCCAACAACTCCAGCCCACACATTTATACTGAACCGATGCTGAAAAGAAGATTCCTTCATTGCTCTTGAACTCCCTGTTTCCCAGGCATGCTGTTGTGACAGTTTAAAACTCCCTCTTGAGTGAATCGTGTCTCATCTGTACACAGTATCTTTTTGAAAAAGTGGTAGGTTAGATTAGATACACCGGGTTGTGGTCCTGTCACCAAGCCCACCGCGCCTAGACTCCATGGCCCTTTGCGCCCCGAGCCTGACGACAGTGTCACAAGAGACCAGTCCCCCTTATGATCTCCCCGAGTGTAGCCCTTCTAATATCCTCTGGTTCCAGAAAAGCGGCACCCAGAGTCCTATGCCTAAGAGATGAGAGAGCTCCACAATGACAAAGGATGTGTATGGAGCTCTCCTATGCCTAAGAGATGAGAGCTCCACAATGACAAAGGATGTGTATGGAGGTCTCCTCATCCTCCTCACAAAGCCTACATGTGGAGTCTTCTGTTAGGCCCATTATCTTCATATGTCTGTGAAGAAGATTATGTCCGGTCAGCATTCCCGTAACCGCCCTCACCTTGGCCCGGTTACAGCTCAGCAGATCTCTGCTGTACCTGCGATCCGGTCCTTGGATAAGTGCACGAGACTGCCTGAGCCCGGACTCGGTCCTCCATCTGCCATCGTGTTCCTCAGAGAGCCACCTGTCAATTCTTCTTTTTACCTTTTGAAAAGGAATACCAGAGCCGGCTCCGGCCCCAGCAGAGGGCACTTTGCCCCTCTCCTAGCCAGTGCATCGGCTCTCATTTCCATCAATACCAGCATGCCCAGGGACCCATATGAGTCTCACCTGTTTACGCTGGCAAAGAGTCTCCAGGATCCCCTGGCACTCCCATACCAACTTAGAGCTGGTACATGGTGCCATGATCGCCTTTATCGCCGCCTGGCTGTCCGAGCAGATTGAAACTACTCCTCCGAAGCCACCTAGACGCATTTCTTCTTGTGTGGCTGTCATAATAGCCATCACCTCCGCCTGGAAGACGGTAGCATGGGCCCCCAGAAGTAAAGACAGAACTTTCCGTGCTCCCCTCCCGTACACCCCAGCACCCGCGCCTCCTTCTGTAAGTGAGCCGTCTGTATACCAGACGCTTCCTTTGACTTGTGCAGGCTCGGTACTCCCTATCCACTTATCTCTACTTGGAAGGAAGGCCCTGACCTGCCTGTCAATTCTGTACCTAGGTGTCATTGAGTCTGTTCCCATCGAAAGCAACGGGTCCAGACCAATGTCCCTAGATAGTACTTCCCCATGAAGTCCTGGTTGGCCAGGCAACCAGCCACCAGACGTCCTTATTCTAAAGGCCGCTTTACAAGCTTCCCCTTTTACAAACAGGTCCATTGGGCGGAGCCCAGTGAGGACCTCCATCGCCGCCAATTGGGTTGTTCTAATTGCGCCTGTAATTCCCAGGCACGCCATTCTCTGACATCTGTCTAATGTTAGCCTTGCACTGTTCTGTGCCATGGCCGGCCACCAGACAACTGCCGCATAACATAAGGAGGGCCAAAGTACACTCGTGTATAGCCAGTAAACCATGTTTGGTTTAAGACCCCATGTTGTCCCAATGGCCCTCCGACAAGCCCAAAAAGCCATTCTGAACTTCCTGGCTTTCTCCTGAAGGTGCTTGAGCCAGTTCAGTTTAGCATCCAGGATAACCCGGTTAAGTATTTTTTTTTTGGATAGCTTGATTGATCAAGCTATCAATCAAAGTATTAAACTTTTTTAATCTGCGATTGAATTTTGCGTAGCATAAGTTTTTCAGCCAATTAACGGATAACGGAGCAGTCCGTCGACATGTTGTAAAGCCACTTCGTTAGTCATCCGCGCCTGTGCGTTAGCATCTTCTTCTTCGCTCTTGCTTTGCCGCTCTTCTTCACTCACAATCCCCATTGCTTTTTGAATGATTCCCTCATCCGTCAATCTTTCAAAGCCAGGATCGTCGGCGTCACACTCCAACCACTCTTCAATGTTCTCATCGTGGACGTTCTCACTACCAGGAACAGTTTTTACTAACTCGGCCAGTGTTGCAGTAGGCGTGTTCAAATCCTCCTTGCCCTTGTCATTGTTTTCTTCGTTCTGGTTGACATTTTCTTCAACTTTAGGGAAGATTTTTCTCCATGACTTAGTGAGGGTTGATTTTCTTACCGATTCCCATGCAGATGCAATATCGTAGATGCTACCTAGGATTGTGTATTCTTTCCAATACTGTTTGAGATCACAACCTTCTTCAATTTTGCTCATTAGCAGTTTGGTTCGGTATTGTCTCTTCATTGACGCAATTATCCCCTGGTCCATAGGTTGTATTAGTGCAGTAACGTTAGGGGGGAGAAACATTGCACAAAATTTTCCATCAGAAGATTTAAGCACACTTGTAGTCAGATGAGAGGGTGCGTTGGCAATCAACAGAACAGCCTTTTCAGGCAATTTTTTTGTTTTGAGGTGTTTTCGCACTTCAACAACAAAGATCTTATCGAACCATTGTTTAAATATTGTTTGGTCCATCCGTCCCTTTTTCTGGTAAAAATAATCAACGGGCAAATTTTCTGCTCTAGTGCCTTTAAAGGATCTCGGTTTTTTAGACTTTCCAATGACAGCAAGTTTAAGTTTATGCTCACCTGTAACGTTACTGCATGACATGATGGTGTACCTTTCCTTGCTACTTTTGTGTCCAGGCGCTTGACGTTCACTTTCAAATACTAACGTGCGGGTGGGAAGACATTTCCAAAAGGGTCCCGATTCGTCTGCATTATAAATTTGTTAAAAGGATAACTTCTATTTTGAAACAAATTCTTCAAATTCCCGTTGAAAATCGTCCGCTGCTTGCTGGTCACCACTAAGTTTTTCACCATGAAGTCCAATCTCACAAATTCCATGACGCTGCTTAAAACGGGTCAACCACCCGGATGATGCATCAAATGGGCCTTCCATGCCTAACAAATAAAAAAAAACCATTGCCTTCGCCGAAATGATAGGACCATTTACGGTAGTTCCCTCACTTCCCATCTGAGCTAACCATTCCACCAAAGCCGTATCTAGTTCATCAAAGGTAGACTTCTTCAGTTTTTTGTTTTTTCATCCCGGAAGCACAGTTTGACATTGATGCAAAGTGCAGAAATTTTTCTTTATTCTTTAAAATGTCACACACTGTTGTTTCCCCTATTCCATAATCTAAACACATCTGCTTCCTTGAAGCGCCGTTTTATAATTTGGAAATGATTTCCAGTTCTTGAGCAATCGTCAACACAACCTTCTTTCGCTTTTCAGCCATTTTAAATCCGCAACGAAAAATACTCAACAAGGCAACACAATCACTAAACACGATGAAAGACGAGAAATCAATTTTGACCGATCAGCGTCAACACTCACTCTGTACTGTACAGTACTGGTGTCAGATGACTCAGACGAGTAGGGTGACTCAGAGATAAAAAAATAGTTTGCGTGCCAGCCTACTGCGCGAGTTCGGAGAAGGCCTGCGCGGGTTTTGTACTCAATCAACTTGTCAGTTCAGTCCTTTTTTTATAAATACTGGACTGTAAGGTACATACTGTACTTACTTTCTCGCTTTCCGTAGTACGCGCGGATAACCCGCTCAAGGATAATTGGAAGTTTACTGTATATTGTAACTAAAAATGTCAATTTTTACAATAAACATGTACAATAGTTTCAAAGTAAGAAAAGTATGGTACACCATTTGAAACGGTGTTATATAGCACTGTTGCATATGCATCAAAAACAAGTTAAAAAGCTTACAACAATTGAAAATATTAATCCTTTAAAACTTTGCAGAAAAGAAAAAATAGTTAAAATAATATTTAACTATTGATAAAGACAAAAAAAAGTAAAAATGATTAAGAGTTGTCTTTTGCTGACAGAATATTATGTTAAAATTTATTTTTCAATAATATTTCCTACCATTTAATGCAATGTTTTGCATTATTAATAACATGTCTAAACAAAGAAACTCTAATATATTGTATTTAACTAACTATAAAACCCTTTTAATTATTATACACTATAAAACTAGTAGGGGTGTGCGAGTAGTGATTTTTGAGTTCGAGTCGAGTCGAGTAGTTGGTATTTTTTCGAGTATCGAGTATTTTTCGAGCGAGTATTTACAGAGGGATTTCATGTTCACCCCAGACAACTGTAAAAAGCAGACACCATACTAAGCCTATGTTAAGTTTTGCCAGATTCGTAAATATATACATCTAAACTGAACACAATAATTTTGATTTGCTGTTAACCTTTTTCCTTTTTCAGAACTAATATATGTAAGAAATTAAGAAAGTATATTATTAATTGAAACAACGTGGATATAAAGATTTAATCTGTTCACTCATATCACAGATCAGATTTTTTATGCAATCCAATTATACTGTTTCCCAGCAGGCCTATATGTTTATCTGGTGGTTCAGTTCAGTGTACCGCGAAAACGTAGTGAAGCTTGTTGGCAAAAGTTGCATCAAACCAAACTGATACTAAAATTCAGGCAATATCGCTAAATGCGGTCATTTGCTTTGATAATTGCCTCTTCTCAACAAAAAAATTGATTGTGTCCACGCCAAGAAGAGTGGATCTGTATTCTGTGGGTAATTAATTCAGTAATAACAAGGTTACAACTAACTGGAAATAAGCTGTGAATTATATAATCAAATTTGAAAATCTGGATGACAAAGACTCTAGTTCAATCGATTGATAATAATAACTAAGCAGTTTTACTAAAATTAAATTTAAAAATCGCTTAGAATGATCATAGTTTTTAAATTATGATCAGTAATGAAATGTGTGCAATTTGAAACTATTTCGATACATGAGGCTACACTGAACAACAGATAAATAATTATGTCAACGAGAAATTCATAAAACCTGGTGCAATCGAATGAAAACCATAGACGTAGTCGGCTTATGTAATAGCCTAGGTCTACCCGATATTGGCGACGAGGTACAGTCTGAAATATCAGCTAAGTGCCAACTAGTGATACAGTGAAGATTTTGGACAGCTAAACTATAAACCTACGAATAAAAAATGAGACGTTTGATAAGGCTTTGTTTCATTAAAAATTATTTTCCGAATCTCTAAATTCGTCGCATTTTGTTTAGAAAAGGTCTTCTAACATGTTTCTCCCTCACTTTGGTTAATTCGTGATTGTTTTACAGTTTACATCGACATCGACGTCAATGTGAACAGGGGACCGTTCAGTGAATTTACGAATCAAAATTATCGTACTTTACCACCTTTTACACTCCAACTGTGTTATTATCTAACCTAGTCAGAAAACCGTTCAACAATTTGACAGGAAAAAATATCGTATGCGTAAATATTACACACAGTTTTGACGATCTAAGGCGTTTTCGAAATAATAATTAATAGACGTTTGCCACGGATATATATCTATTTTCTATTTGACGGAAAAAATCTTACGTCAAATCATTGGACGATTCCCTGCTCAGATTAAAAAACAAAATAGACCTCAATGGACTCGCAAGAAATATACGATAATTTCATTTCAGAAAAAGAGCTGAACGGTTCCTTGCACGTACTATACTCAATACTGCAATCGAGATGAACTTTCACCTAGAAAAGATCGGAAGTTCGATTCTTGGGATGTAAAGTGACCCGTTCTCGGGACTCTTTTGATTGCACAGTATTATTTATATGAATGAAAATATGCATAATTTCCACGGTGCACAGACAGATTTGTATTGGTAACAGGTTTTTTGAGCATTTGGAACCGGATATCTCGTCCCCTTTCTTGGGTCATAAAGAAACTAACCAGCACTTCTGATTTATTCACGCTTTTTAAGGTTAGGTTACAACTGTTACAAGTGACTAGTAGACTCGGCAACCACCATGTGTGATCGCTACTATTTACAGTGCCATCCCAGCTCTGTTGATCACTTTGAACTGAACTAGTTCAAATCATAATGAACGAACTCTTTCACAACGTCGACTAGTTTTTGACTGTCGTCGTGTACTACATATTCTTAGGCGTATTGTTCAGTTCATAATTACGCGTACCAAACTGATAACGTATGATTAAGGGTAAAATAAAACACAAACATTTTTTATTGATAACTTATAAAACTGTTTACTCTTAAAACTAAATTAAGATGTAAACCTGATATTTCGTGAAATACAACTACTCGCTCGAACTTCGAGTAGTTTTAGGAGCTTCGAGCCGAGTTCGAGTAGTAAAATACTCGATCAAATACTCGAAGTTTCGAGTACTCGCACACCCCTAAAAACTAGAAGCATAATCACATTCATAATGAGATATGAATTGCAAACAGAATGGAATGTTGCCATCAGATGTTTTTATCAGGCAGGAAGTGATAAGAAAGTTATTTTGTTGGTCAGAAATTGGTTTCATTGTTCTGTTTATCAGCACTTTTCACTCCTGAAACATTCCTGATATGAAAGCTATCTCTCTCTTTGGTTTTCTGGAACCAGAACTTCTTTTATTACTAACTATAGACCTGGCCGATTACTGGGATTACTGGGGGGGCTGGACTGGCACAGAGCCGGATTATAGAGGGACTATTGTAGTTTAATTATATTTAAATAAACAATATTACTAAGTTATACCTTCAGCCTGTCATTATTCAGCATTTCCTCTTTAATTTCTTTTAGTCGAGCTTCTCTAACAGCAATCCTTGTTACAGCTCTCCATGCATCTTTGGCTCGATATCGAAATCCTTCTACTTCTTCCAAATTGAATTGATAATTCCTGTCAAATAAAGTATTATTAACTCAGTAACGAAATTAATGGACATAATAGTATTTATTTAAGCTTTTACTGTCGTAATCATAAAAATTATGTTCTTACTTTCAAGATGTGACTTTCGTACATGTAATCCATGCTGCAATTGACCTCTTCAGTGTGAGTCAACCATCACTTGGGAAGCAGTCAGGGGAGAGGGAGCAGACAGAGACAGAGAGAGAGAGAGAGAGAGAGAGGGGGGGGGGATGGGGGGGAGAGAGGGGGGATGGGGGGAGAGAGGGGGGCTGACATAGTTTCCACTCTTGCTGGGTAGGTGGCAGTGGTGGGGGTGTTTAGTGGTGGAGGTTGTACATCCATAGAGCAACACTCAGGTATTGATGCAGTTTTTTCAGTTGGTATATATATGAGTTTACTGATGGGGGGTTGAAGGGAAGTGGTCTATCTTATGTTCAGATTAGTTGGGTCACAGGATATTGTTATCCATTGGTGTGCTAATTCCATCCTTCGGAGTTGGGAACTATTGGCATGGGAAAGAAGGGGTCTGATTACTTAAGTGGTGAACATTGATCAAAATTTTGGTTATGGAGAAGAGTCATCATGTTATGGCGATTGCCATTCATGCGTTTTCAAAAGGTTTCACTGGTAAGGCAGATATATTGGGCAGGACAGTGCTGGTACTGGAGTTGATAAATTAAATTGGTGGAATGACAGGAGTGGTTTCCAGGTATCTTGTAGGTTAAGGAGGTAGTGGGGCTGGTTTTCTTGTTACAAGGATTAAAACCGGGTGATTGCTGGTCTTTAGGACAGGTTAGGATGTTGGGATTGGGTAACTTAGGATGGACCAAGGTTTGGCGCGGAGGTTTTTGTTTTGTCTGAAAGTCACAATAAGAGGTTTTCCAAGGAGATCTTTGGTGTGAGGGGAAGCTTGTAAGATGTTGAAGCCATCTTTCAGGATTTTGTCAAGTTTCTGTAGGCCATGGTGGTAATTAATGACAAGGGGTAAGCATTAGGAACTACAGTAAGACCTCGATAATCCGGCACGCTCGGGGATCCGGTAATGCCGGACTAACGAAAATGCCGGATTATCGAGGGCGTACTTTAATACATGGTTTAAACAAGGAATAACATAAAAATAAACACACATGTACTATATACCTGTATTATTACTGTAATCGGGCTCTGCAGTACACAGGGAAAAGGTTAAAGTTACACTTAAGAAATATTAATACACATGAAACAAAAACTGAACTGTAAAATAACGTACTATGTTTTTTTATTATGGCTTAAAAAAACAATATGTACAGTACAAAACTGAAGATTCAATCGGAATCACTGTCGGCTGCTGACACTGGTGCTGGATCGTAGCCAGTATCCCCAGATGACGTTGAGGGAGTAGGAAATGCTAATGTTTCATCTATCATCGTCTTCTTCTGAGCTCTTCGGAACATTGAAGGAATATCAACTTGTTTTTTAGATTCGTTACGTTTTTTATAAAAATTGCTCTGAATTATATGAAGATTCATTACTTCAGCAGCATTATAGTGTTTGCATGTCTCAGTGAACTTTACAAACTGGTTCAACGCCTCCGAAGCATCAGTCCATGTGATGTGAGTTGTTGACGTTGCTTCATCTTCATCACTTTCGGTGTCTTGTGGTTCTTGTGGGCTTAACACAGATTGTATAATTGCCTCATCACTAAGCTCCTCTTCTATTGGTTCGTCGTTATCGATACCGATCCAATCGTAGATTTCTTCTTCTGGATGACCGCTCAGTGGATTGTTTGGAACGGAAGAAATGGCATTCACAATCTGTGATTCTCCAGTTGAAGGATCATCAACATCTTCGATATCTTCCGTAGACGTTTTTTCAAAGTGTTTTGGCCATAACTTGCGCCATGCCAAGTGCAACGTTTCACTTTTGACCTCAGACCAAGCAACAGCAGTTGAAAAAATTGCATCTTTTATATTAAAGTCATGCTGAAAATCTTTTACGCTGCAATCAGAGTTTAATAGCTTTTGCACAAACATGCCTCTGTATTTGGACTTGAAGTTTTGTATCACACCTTGGTCCATTGGTTGTATCAATGGCGTCACATTTGCGGGAAGATACGAACAAAAAATGTTGCCTGCCTTAAGTTCAGATGCTGCAGGATATGCTCGGCAATTATCGAGGATAAGAACTGCCTTAGATTCTTTGGGGAGCTTTAGTTTTTTAAAATTGTCTTTTACTGCAGGTACAAAATGTTGGAAAAACCATTTTTTGAATAGCTCTCCCTCCATCCACGCATTTGATTGGGCGTCATAAATTACAGGCAAGTTGGTTATATTTCTCAGAGCCCTAGGCTTCTTAAATTTGCCAATAACAAACGGTGTAAGTTTATGGTCACCGGATGCATTTGCGCACACTAATACAGTAAGCCTATCTTTATTTTTTTTTAAACCCTGTGCACTAGTCTCGTCACCACCAGCCAAAGTAGAGTTTGGCAAACAGCGCCACAGAAGACCAGTCTCATCAGCATTGTAAATTTGGGTAGGGGTTAGACCATGTTCACTGACTAGGTTTTCAAATGTTACCTTGTATTCATTTGCTGCAGCCAGGTCGGCGGATTTTATTTCTCCCGAAACGTCTAATTTTCGTATTCCATGACGAACTTTGAATTTTTGAAGCCACCCTTTTGAGAAGATCGGCATTTCATTTTCCGGCAAATTTAGTTCCTTATAAAAAGATTTCGACTTCTCCATTATCATTGGCCCTGTTATTGGCTTGCCCTCTGCTCGTTTGGCGGTAAACCATGTCCACAATACATTGTCCAAGTTTTCTAACTTAGGTTTTTTCAAGGTTTTTCTACTTTCAAAACTTTTAACAGAAGCAGATTGTGAAACAAACTTTTCTAATTGGGGTTTTTGTGTTTTTATATCGTATATAGTAGATGATGAAATATTGAATTCACTCATGATACTGTTTCGATTCTCACCTTTCTCCAATCGTTCAATAATGTTCAGTTTTTGCTTGATCGACAATGTCACATGTTTACGTTTTGCTGTTTTAGCAGCAGCACTTTTATTAGGCTTAGAAAACATTGTTTAATCTACACCACAAACACTCACTGTACACGAAAGTATAGGTTACTGTACTGGTAAGGTAAGGCAATAGTGTTTAAATAACTAACAATAGTAGAGCGGACACATAAGTTAAACGTTGAAAATAACAATAAACTATAGAAACTGCCAAATAAGACGGAAGTGCAGTCACGAACACCGGGCGGTTACTAACATGGCCGACTCGACTCCAAAGAAATGAGACGCCCACTGAAACGGAACATTCCCGAACGCTTCCTTAACTGAACGAATCGAATCCATTCCGAGGGCTATGCCACTACAACCGGGACAAAAACACACACGCTCTCGGGTGCGTACATACTGTTTGTCGTCAAATTGTTTATTACAGTAATTCCGGTTGAGGGTAACGGCCTGGCGTAGTGGTAGAGTCATCGGTTTCACTGCACAAGGTCTCGAGTTCGAATCCCACCAAAAAGCCTTAGAAATTTTTCGATGCCGTTGCCTGGTGGTTCGGATTCCACCTTAAACTGTAGGTCCTTGTTAGGCACTTTTAAGTACTTTCGGTATCACAACGGGTCTACATTGGCCTAAGTGTGTCGTAAGACAGCCGCTAAACCTAACCTAACCTAATTCCGGTTGAAATTTTTGGAGAAATTTCGATTAAAATGTTTTTGTAGACAAGTTTAATGATGAGTTGTTTATAGATCGGGCCTAAATCACTCAAAAATTGCCGAAACTCACAATTTTCATCAGTGTAAATTTTCAAGACAATTAATGCCGAACTATCGGGTCTGCCGAATTACCGAGTGCCGGATTATCGAGGTCTTACTGTACTTCTGGTTTGGGATTGGTTTTGGGACTGGGCTAAACGGATTTGGTTTTTAATAAGGTTGGTAGGGTAACCTCTCTTTTGGAATGCACTGACAAATTGGTTATTGTATTTATTTAGGTTTCTGGGACAGGAAATGATACATTTGGCACGGGTGGCTAGGCTATAGGGTAGGGAGTGTTTAGTGTTGTTGGGGTGACAGCTGGTATAGTGATGGGTTTGTTGTTTATTGGTAGTTTTGATTGACACTGTCCTTCAATCCAATTTCAACATCAAGGAAGACTATGCATTCAGAAGAGGATTGCCAGGTGAAATTCGGGGATGAAAAGTTTGGTAGGCTTTGAAGAAAGGTTTCAAGATTGGTTTCGGAGTCAGTCCAGATCACGAAAATATCATCGATGAAACGGAGCCAACAGGGGGGTTGGACGGTTTGTTTTTGAAGGAAAGTCTTCTCCAATTTCCCCATGAACAGGTTGGCATAGTAAGGAGCCATGCAAGTACCCATAGCGGTACCCTTGATCTGGAGGCGTTTTTTTTTTTTTCAAGGATGAATTGAGTGAGCTGAACTAGGAAGGAAGTGCTAGGTTTGGTGTTTGGAGGGTGTGTTTTGAGGAAATAGTCAATAGCAGCTAAACCATGAGCGTGGGGTATATTGGTGTACAGTGTAGTGGCATCAATGGTAACCAGTTTGGTGTTAAGGGGTAGAGGTTGGGGAATATTGGAAAGAAGACTAAGGAGATAATTGGTATCCTGGACGTGGGAAGGAAGTTGTCGTACTAAAGGTTGGAGTTTGTCATCGACAAAGGCAGAGATACGTTCGGTAACAGAATTATAGCTGGAGGCCTACCAGGGCCTTTGTGGATTTTAAGTATGATATAAAACTGGGGTGGAATTGGCTGCTCATTGATAAGCAGGATTTGGCTGGTGGTGGTTAGGTTTTGGTGTTGAAATGAAAATGAAATGAAATGAAATGAAATGAAAAACGTCTTTATTTTCAGGCGAAGTTAGGACTTATCAGTCCTTTCTTCCACTTAACCTGATATTATACTACACAATTCAATATATAAAAAACTTATCTAAGTAAAACAAAAGAAAACTATATTATAAATAAATTGCCTTTATAATAAATATACTACCCTAATTGAATAGGAATGATGTCAGTAATAATTAATCAATTTATTCATAACTGTAATCTAAAACATAAAAGCAAATAAATCATAGATAAATTTAAAACACGTCTAAATACTTTATATTTTATAATTTCCTAACACACACACACCTACTTCACCACAGAGAATTAATATTCATCTCAGTGATAACATTTACTCTTCCACTCGCTCAATTGCACGTATACACAAACACACACGCATCATCCATGCCACTCCCCACATGAGCACCAACCATAGCCACCGAAACACAGCCCACCCGAGCCCCGCAGCAGATGGGACTTCAACTCCACCCTGAACTGAGCACGATCCTCGATGTTTCTTATATAATCAGGAAGAGAGTTCCATAACCTACACGCAGAAACGATAAATGATTTATTGAAAATAGATGACCGGTGAATTGGAATGCAAAGAAGTGAGGCACCCCTTCTTGTTTCCCGGGCACTCAGATTAGAAAGGAAAGTGAAATTATCAAATAAATATTTAGGTGACTTAGTGCGCAAAATTGTGTGAAGAAGTGAAAGAATATGGAACTGGAATGGTGATGAAGTTTCAAAAGGGATAACTGCTCATAAAAAGGAGTAACATGGTCTCTTCTCCGGAGGTTAAAGATGAATCTTATACAGTAATTTTGCGCACGTTGGAGTTTTTCTAACAGCTCGGCAGTCATATCACAAGTCACTACGTCACAGTAATTAAAGTGGGTAAGTACCAGAGTCTTTACCAGCATCACTTTAACGTTAAGTGGTAAATATAATGCAAAACGTTTCAAACTGTGAATGCCGGCAAACACTCTTCTACAGGTTTGAGTTACTTGCTCAGTCCATCCCAATGTACAAGTCATAGTCAATCCCAGGTTCCTGACCCTTTCACAATAGTCAATGGATTTATTGTTAAGTATAAGTTTAGGGACATTATTTAAGTTAAGTCTAGTCAAAAGTCTGCAGTTCCCAACAAAAATTGATTGAGTCTTGTTTTCATTCAATTGTAAACCATGACAATGGGCCCAGGAACCTATGGCGTCAATATCAGAGTTTATTAAGTTCAAAGTTCTGTCAACATCACTCACAAAGAAATTCAAGTAAATTTGTAGATCGTCAGCATATAAATGATAGTTACAGTAGCGTATCACAGTTGTTATGTCGTTGATGTACAATGAGAAGAGTAGGGGTCCAAGAACGGATCCCTGGGGGACCCCTCGGGTGACAGATCTCCAACACGAATCCTTGTCGTTGGCTCTCACACACTGTTGACGATTAGATAGGTACGATTTTACCCAGTTGACACAGCCAGTGGAAAACCCACCTGTATGAAGTTTATGAAAAAGGAGAGGATGAAAGACACAGTCAAAGGCCTTAGAAAAGTCGAACAGGGTCAGAAGTGTTAACTGTTTTCTATCCATAGCAGAACGAATATCGTCGGTGATTTTTATGAGAGCAGTTGTTGTGCTATGTTGAGACCTAAAACCAGATTGTGAGCTGGACAGAAGATTATTTCTATGAATGAAAGATGAGAGCTGCAAGTAAACGACCCTTTCAAGACACTTAGATAGTGCAGAAAGAATGCTGATTGGTCTATAATCAGATGGTGTTTGAGGAGATGAAATTTTAGGAAGTGGTCTCACAAGAGCAAGTTTCCAAGCATCAGGGAAAACAGATGACGTAAGAGA
Source organism: Stictocephala bisonia (assembly GCA_035578905.1). Taxonomy (NCBI): domain Eukaryota; kingdom Metazoa; phylum Arthropoda; class Insecta; order Hemiptera; family Membracidae; genus Stictocephala; species Stictocephala bisonia. The sequence goes on along the minus strand of JAQJVL010003707.1, from coordinate 12,041 downwards.
TTTATTAAATATTAGAACAATAATTGGGAGCGTAACTGGAAGAGTATCTTTCAAAAACTTGATAGGGACGTTATCAGCTCCAACAGCGTTACTTGTCGTTCTTCTGATAGCCTTCAACACATCAGCCTCAGTGACAGGTCTGAATGAGAACAGATCCCGATCACCCGCACAGGCACAGGCCAAAGGACACTGCACCTGTGCTAGGTAATCTCTTGCTCCAGATTGATCTACAGGAATGTTAACAAAGAAATCATTGATGCTATTTAGATCCATTGTGATAGGGTGAACGATATTGGGTTTGCCAATCCCCAGCTCCTTTACTTTGGTCCACAATTTCCTAGAGGACTGTTTAGAGTTAGAAAATGTACGAAAATAATATCTGACTTTGGCATTTCTTATTTGCTGTTTCGTATGGTTTCTTAATCGTTTATATGAATTCCAGTCTGAGGGTAATTTTGAAAGTTTAGCTTTACGAAAAGAAGCATCTCTTAATTTCTGAAGCTGGCGAATATGATTTGTCAGCCAAGGGGCAGGTCTCTTGGTGACTCTTTTAGTGATTAAAGGAGCATGCTTGTCAAAAAGATCAATGATTTGACTATTAAATCTGTTGACCATGGTGTCAACATCAGGAGCAGCAGTGACATCTAATGTCTAATGATTGAGCATCAGAAAGAAGGGTTTCTAAGTTTAAATTTCTATAATTTCTGTATTTGACAAATTTGGGCTGACACTTACGAGACTGAAGTTTGTAGGCACAGAAGACGAGATCGTGTTTGGAAAGACCGGGAGCAGGGGATTGTCCATGGTGCGCAACATAGGTGGGATCACTGACGGCTATGATGTCAAGCCAAGTATCAGATGTTGCAGTATGGTGGGTGGACTGCATAGGTAGTATAGTCATGTTGCATGAGTCGAACATAGTCTGTAAAAAAGTCTTGTTGTAGGTAGTTGGTCCAGTAAGATCCACGTTGAAGTCACCCATGATTATGGCATGGCTGTAACGAACCATCAGATCAAGAAGTGCACGTTCAAAATCAGCAAGAAACCCTAGGTTGGGTGCCCGGTAACAAACACCCAATAAGACATGTATTCCTTTAATGCTGACATCCAGGAATAAAAACTCAGGCCGACCCTCTAATGATGTATCGGAGGAATGAATTAATTTACACGGTAGATGAGACCTGACAAAAACGGCAACACCACCACCACCCTTGTGAAGGCGGTCATTCCTGAATATTCGGTAGCCAGAGAGTTCAACACTTTTATCACTGTGAGAAGGTTTAAGCCAGGTCTCGGACAATAATATAAAGTCAAAATTAAGTGAATCGAAAATTGATCTAAATTCATCAATATGGCAAAAAAGAGATTGGACGTTCACATGGGCTGCCTTAACGGTATTTGGAAATGGTGAAAGAGTTTGGCAGAGAAACTGTGATAGTGGGTGCAAGGGTGATAAGGCGTGCTGGCCCAGGGCGGCATTATCAGTCATCATGGTGGACGAGTAGCAGCGAGACCAGACGGGCAGAGTCCAAACGGCAGCCCCGGCCGCCGCAACAATGTAGGGAGACCATTCATTCCACCTGACTCAAAACAATCACACTCACGATCATACCTACTAAACAAACAGCCACACAAAGTAAACATACAGTAATTACCAATAAGCATATACACGTGTTCTATACACACATTACGTTCGGCTCAAAAATGTAAAAATCTAACTCATTGCTATTCAGTTTTGAAAAATAGTGTTTAAAACAATGTAAATTAATGATTAGTGTTAGTATAAATAATAAACTAGACAAACAAATAATAATCTTAATAAATAAATTACAATGAAAACAAAACATTATTAGAAATAAATTTCCTTATAAACAGTTAATATAAATAATAAACTGGATAACCAAATAATAGTAACGGTCTTAAAAATAAAATTCAGAGATAAAAGAGAAAAACAATTTTTTCCTTTCTTCTTCTTTGTCACTAGAAACAAAGTCCTTTCCGGAAAAAAATGTTATATTAAATTGTAACGAAATTATTGTAAAATACAAATAAAAATCTATTCTCTGCAGGTGATATAATGTCTAAAAAGTGATAATAAAATGAAAAGTATATATACAAAATCTAACTAACAAAACAGGCATATACTATATTTTAAATGCATTTACTATAAGAACATAATGAAACTTAAAACAATTATAATGATAGAAAATAAAATTTGTGTAAACATAAATAAGCATTAATAGAAATAATAATTGGTCACCTATAACACACTGCAATTTTATTTTTGCAGATTTAAATTGAAGTAATATTATTAAAAAATAAAATAATAATAATAGTAATAGTAAAATAAAATAGTAAATAAATATTAATAATATTAAACAATCTTACTGCTCTGTCCGTGCTACACCACTACGCCAAGTCCGCAGGCCGAGCCGCCATCCCCTTCACGCCATCCTTGCTAAGCCACAGAATTCTACCGTCGGATGTCCAGGTGTTCCTCAATCCGTGTCGCTCAACAACTTTGTGGTACAACTCCACTCGCCTCTTCGTGAGATCCTCTCGTATCGTCAGTCCGGAGTTCTTGAGTAGTTTCTTAGCCCGGTAAACTCGCTCCCGGTCCCGGTAGCTGGCGAATCTCACGATCACGGGACGAATCCACTTCTTGCCGTCGACTTCTGGCTGCTGCTTCCCAACACGGTGAGACCGACTGATGGCTTCAATAGGCAAGTTAATGCCAAGATGGTCCCGGCACAACTTCACCACCTGTTCATCTGTGCTCTCCCCGGGGGTTTCTTGGACTCCGAAGATCCGCAGATTCGTTCTTCTGTGGTACTGTTCGAGCTCGTCCACTCGATCCAACAACTCGTCATCCGCCTCCTTGACCTTCTTCCTCAGTGAAGCCACTTCGGAGCGCAGGTCGGCGAGTTCGGCGTTGACAGCCGTAAGGGCAGATTTGACTGCTGTCTCAATCATGGGCTTCATTGCCTCACACAACCTGACGACAAGTTTCTGCATAAATGCTTCTCCTGACAGATAGGCGTCAACACAGTTTTCCACCTGTTTATCCGTCGGTGCCATAGTTGTTGTTTGTTGTGGAGGACTAGCAGACGACGAGGCAGACAAGGAGCGAACGGGCTTACTCTTATCACCAGCTGATAGAGGAACTGGCTGACCTTTACTCCCAGATCTTAACTGTGGCGGCGACCGGAACATGAACCGACAGACTTGTAAATTGAAATCGTACTAATTAAATTAGATGTTATTTAGATTCGTCTTCGCCAAAACGTCGGAAACACTAATCGGTACAACTGAGAAAAAACTGAATTTAAAAATCATATAAAATCCTAGCCAAAACAATAAAAACTACAGAGCCGAAACGAAGCGTGACTATCCTTCCTGAGTCATCCTCTTATCTCTCTTTTTTTTTTTTTCTTTTTTTTTTTTTTCCCGTACGTGTATGGGAGGGCGAGTGAGTTAGTACCGCCGTACGTGTATGGGTGGGCGGGTGGGTCAGTACCATTGTTCGTGTATGAGGTCAGTGCATTGTTCTTGGGTGTGATATCCCCACCCACCCTCAGTTGTTTGTATGATGAGGATACAATACTCAACTCCAGCGGTGAGAGGAAGACGTACACAAACTATCTAGAAAAGAGACAAAAAAACGAGCTGATTTACTATGCATTAGTTGTACATATGTAGTTCTTCACTGTGACAAAATGTGTAAAATAAGGGACTATAATATACAAAGTACCACCGTACGTGTATGGGAGGGCGAGTGAGTTAGTACCGCCGTACGTGTATGGGTGGGCGGGTGGGTCAGTACCATTGTTCGTGTATGAGGTCAGTGCATTGTTCTTGGGTGTGATATCCCCACCCACCCTCAGTTGTTTGTATGATGAGGATACAATACTCAACTCCGGCGGTGAGAGGAAGACGTACACAAACTATCTAGAAAAGAGACAAAAAAACGAGCTGATTTACTATGCATTAGTTGTACATATGTAGTTCTTCACTGTGACAAAATGTGTAAAATAAGGGACTATAATATACTTTATATACAAGCCACAGGGGGTGTTTAGCATGATGAAGGAAATTTTTCAGTTCTTGGTTTTGTTTTTCGGTTGGGTAGAAGTCAAGTTTTATGTAGGTGGAAGAATCGGAAAACTGGAGGTTAATTTCATTGATATAATCGGATTTGTTAAGAATAACAGTGGTAGAACCTTTATCGGCAGGAAGGATCATTAGGTTGTCATTGGATTTTAGGAACTTTATGGCTCCGTGTTTAGCGATGGTAAGGTTCTGATATTTAGGGAGTTGGGAGAAGAACTGAGGATTTGAAACTTTTTGGAGGGTGAAGTTAAGGTAAAGTTCAATAGGATGGTCAGGAGGTAATGGTGGTGGATCAAAGCTAGAGGGAAGTCTGAAGCGCGTTAGGCAGGTTTCAGGCAGGTTCGTAGGATTAGGGTTGAAGGTGTTGTTCTCAAAAAAATATCTTCAACTTCAGGTTGCGGCCAAAGGAAATAACATCAGAAACTAAGGAGAGGGTATGGTTTGAGAGGTTATACACGGAATGGTTGGAAGGATTGACTGTCTGGTAGGTTTGACACTTGGGAGAGAAGGGTTAATATAGTTGGTAGAGTTGGTAAACAGTTTTTTGGGAAGAACAGGGACTTGGCCAATTGGTGTGGCTATATTAAGAAGGTCGGCTAGGTTAGGTTTTGGAGGATATAAGAGGATGGATAACAGGATTTTGTTATCCATTGGAGTGCTAGTTCCATCCTTCGGAGTTGGGAACTATTGGCATGGGAAGGAAGGGATCTGATTACTTTAGTGGTGTAACACTGATCAAAATTTTGGTTATGGAGAAGAGTATGGGCAGAGAAAAGTTTTTCAGGATTTTCGACTTTGCAATCATGTCTATGACCATTCATGTGTTTTCGAAGGGTTTCACTGGTAAGGCGGATATATTGGGCAAGACAGTGCTGTCACTGGAGTTAATAAATTAAATTGGTGGAATCACAGGAGTGGTTTCCAGGTATCTTGTAGGTTAAGGAGGTGGTGGAGCTGGTAAAAGATGTGGCTGGGAGATGAATAGGGCAGGTTTTGCAAGCTTTCTTGTTACAGGGATTAGAACCGGGTGTTGCTGGTCTTTAGGACAGGTCAGATGATGGGACCAGGATTTAGCGCGGAGGTTTTTGTTTTGTCTGAAAGCCACAGTAGGAGGTTTTTCAAGGAGATCTTTGGTGTGGGGCGGGAGAAGCTTTTAAGATGTTGAAGCTATCTTTCAGGATTTGGTTGAGTTTCTGTAGGCCATGGTGGTAATTAGTGACAAGGGGTATGCATTGGGAACTAATTACCCAAAACCAACCCCAAACCAGAAGTAGTTCAACCTGATTAGATTGCTATAATGAATTCAGAGTTTGACCAGGGGATATAATTCGTTCTTTGGTCGTTGGTCTGTCTGAAATTGGTTAGTAGGCAATTATTTTGGGATCTGTATTTAATAAAAACTAATAAGAATTGTTGGTTATTACTTGTTTTGCAAAATTATTAAAAATTGCAAAACAAAATATTACATAGCAAATTATTTATTTGTTCTTTTATCATCAAGATACGGGTGAATATGAATTTTGAATAAGTGTCAAAGGTGTAGAATGAGCTCTTTATCACAGACTAAGGTTCCTAAAAAAGTGTCATTTACAAATAGCCCAATGGTGGTTATCAGCTGTTCTCTTTAAAAATTTGTTATAACTCTGATTGGGATCAATCTGAGAACCTTTAGCTTATGAATCTGGGCTTTATGCAACTATACTACCGAACTGACAGACTACACTGCTGGGTTGATATTGGTGTCTGTTGGGTGATTTCATAGCTGATAACAACAAACATCAAACAATAAAATATACTGTAATCATGATCACATAAAATATTTAAGGAAAGGTCTTAAAGACGTAACTAATTTTTATGTTGCTATAACATGACTACTAAACATAAATCAAAACGCTTACTTTTGAGAGTCTGTTTGTCTTTTTCGGCAAATCAAGAACAGACTTATTGAAATGAAATATACCTTTAATGTCTTTTTACAGTACATTGCATTGACAAATTCATATCCTAGCTTTAAAAGCTGAGTCAAATTTACATAAAACACAGTAAATAAACAGACCTAGGTTAATAAGTAATAAATAAACAAATGTAAGTTAATAAATACACCAATAAATAAATAAATAATCAATAAACAAATAAATTAATACATCAATAAATAAATTAATCAATATATCCAGTTGCATTTCCACATTAATATAATTATAATTCCAGCTAATCATTGAAGGAGTAAAATGGGTCACCCAATAACCAGTTGTTAAACTTACGAGGCGTGTTTTTAAAGTAAGTACCGTTTTTAAATTACGCCGCCGCAGCACTGCGGTCGCCGTTTAGCGCATGCGCGCCGTGTAGCCACATCTGTTGGGAAGCCACAGAGCCTTTACGGACCATCCGATCGAGTCTACATCTGTTTGCGTGATTTTAAAATGACTCCACCTATTGAGAATCCCGCCGACTGTAAAGTGCGTGCTGTAATACGGTTTCTCTGTGTTCAAGGCTTCAAAGCAGTTGACATTCATCACCAAATCAGTGAAGTGTATGGTGAAAACATTATGAGTGATGGAATGGTTCGGAAATGGGTTAGGGCCTTTAAAGATGGCCGTACAAACTTTCATGATGAGGAACGAAGTGGGCGACCTTCAGTCATTACCATCGGTAACAAAGTGGGCGACCTTCAGTCATTACCATCGGAGATTCTAAGTACGAAGAACGTACAGGAGAACAGCCACTGTAGGCCAACTAACAGGAGAACAGCCACTGTAGGCCAACTAACAGGAGAACAGCCACTCCCACCCGCCCACCCATACACGTACAGTGGCATTGACCCACCCGCTCACTCATACACATACAGTGGCATCCATCCTATACCATCGGTAACGAAGTGGGCGACCTTCAGACATTACCATCGGTCAACTTCGCTGACTGAAGGTCGCCCACTTCGTTCCTCATCATGAAAGTTTGTACGGCCATCTTTAAGGGCCCTAACCCATTTCCGAACCATTCCATCACTCATAATGTTTTCACCATACACTTCACTGATTTGGTGATGAATGTCAACTGCTTTGAAGCCTTGAACACAGAGAAACCGTATTACAGCACGCACTTTACAGTCGGCGGGATTCTCAATAGGTGGAGTCATTTTAAAATCACGCAAACAGATGTAGACTCGATCGGATGGTTCCGTAATGGCGTCTGTGGCTTCCCAACAGATGTGGCTACACGGAGCGCATGCGCTAAACGGCGACCGCAGCGCTGCGGCGGCGTAATTTAAAAACGGTACTTACTTTAAAAACACGCCACGTATTTTTAAATACTGTCAGGATCCCTATCCACACACTTCTTTAGTTTGTTACATAATTTTAGTGATAAGATAAAATGACTATTAGTTGTTTTTGTTAGTCTAGCAAAATGTATTGTAACATTATCCTTATTTTTAGTGTTGTAAGAGTGGTTGTCATAATTATATCTAAAATCATATTATATCATATCTAAATTCTTTAGAGCATAGCAAATCATATACAAAGAGATTAATGATGGTTTGTAATTTTAATTTAACAAATAAAGGTTTACAATGCTCATTTAGTTCTGAATTAGTAAATACCTTAATTGACTTTTTTTGGAGTATTAAAGTTTCCAGAATTCTAGAGCAGTTACCACGGAGAACTAACTCATATCTTACTGAAAGACCAATACCACTGTGCATGTATGGCCGGGTAGGTGGTCTATATCTATGGGTTTAGGTAAGTAATAAAAATGTATTAGCCATATTCTCACTGGAAAAGATTGTATCAGCTAACTTCAGTTTGCTAAGAATATTTTTCACGTGCGAATAGTTACTTAACAAGCACCCATTCACGTACAGTGTTAATAAACAACCCAACCTCTCAGACACTTACAGTGGTATTGATTGTATATACAGTTAATGTGAGGTGGTAATACCCCCCCCCCCCACCGATCCCCTTATACGCACGATGTTATTTATCCCCAATGGTGTTAACTCAGCGGTTCTCAAACTTTCTACATCGAGCCCCCCTGCATAATCCAGCTGTAAGCGGAGACCCCCCTACATGTAATCGTACAATTGTATTATAAGTGGGTCGCTTTTGGATTTTATACTGAGTTTTTATTTAATTAAGTTTTGATCATTTTATGGGGCAATTGGTTTAATCGTAATCAAAGAACAAATAATATACAAACAATTACAATTTATTTAGTTTTTCAGCTACTTTAGTAAATAATTGTTATTTATGACTAAAAAAGAAGAACATATATAAATAGAGCTTTAGTGTGAAGGATGTGCCTGTTTTTTTCCTGTACATATTTTGGTGAAACGTGGTGTCAGCTCTGATAACGCTACTCTAAGTTCCTTGGTCACATCTAGTCTTGAGCGATATTTACTCTTCATGGCAGCTAGAGCAGAGAACCCAGTTTCACAAGAATAAGTGGTGGCGAATGGAGTGAGTATTTTCAAAGCCTTTTCACTCAACATTCGGTGTTCCTGTTGTGCACTAATCCAGAAGCTTGTGAGAGAAGATTCTTTGAACCTCATTTCAAGCCCAGTGTCGCCTTGGAGGTCAATGAGCTGTTCTTTTTCCATCATATTGAGCGAGCACTCGTCAACTGATGGTTTGAAAGGGTTTTTTATCCATGCCAAACCTTCCAAGTTCTCATCAAAATATTGTTCAAAACGCGATTTGAGGATTTCCAAGTGTTTCAGAAAGCATTTGTTTGCAAGTTTTGGAATAGTTTTGAGTTCCATTTCTTCAATAATAATTTTAAGGTTAGGAAATAGCTCCAAATTGTCACCTTTTAGACCGCCCTCGTACAAAGTTAGTTTCTTTATGAAGATTTTCACCTTTTCAGTCCACTGCAGAAGGTTTGCATCTTTTTTCTGCAAAGACTTGTTCAGTACATTTATTTTCTCGAAGATATCTGCCATGTATGCTAATTGCAGCAAAAAATCTGAGTCAGTGAAAAACTTTGAGTTTTGGTGGTTTTCATCAAGCAAAAGTGCGAGGACTTCATGTCTCAGCTCAAATATTCTGATTAAAGCCTTTCCTCTCGGTAGCCAGCGAGCTTCAGTATGAAACAGCAAAGCTGTGTGCTCTGAGCCCATATCTTCACAGAGTATCTTAAAAACTCGAGACTTCAAAGGCTGTCCTTTGATGAAATTGACTGTTTTAACGACCACATGTAAAACTGCATCAAGTTCTGGGGTCATACCTTTTGCTGCTAAAGCCTCTCTGTGAATTATGCAGTTGTCCACCTAGCTTCTGGAGCTACCTTTTTGATCAACCCTCGAAGTCCAGTGTACTTTCCTGACATAGCCCGAGCTCCATCTGTGCAAATTCCTGCACATTTGAGCCAAGACAAGTCATTTTCTTTCAAAAATGTATCAATCATTCGGAAAATGGATTCACCAGTGGTATCAGCTGAAAACTTCTCACAAAACAACAACTCTTCCCGCATTGCCTCACCATCGACGAATCTTATATAACATATTAAATGTGTATCTCGATGAAGATCGGTAGCTTCATCAACTTGAAGGGCAAAATGGGAATATTTCACCTTTTCCATCAATTGAGCTTGAAGATCTTCCGAAATGTCAGCTATACGTCTTGATACCGTATCATTTGACATTGGTATGGCCTTCAACTGTTGACCCATGGATTCTCCGAACATAGTTGTAACTATATCAATTGCTGCAGGTAATATAAGGTCTTCTCCAATAGTGTGGGGTTTTTTATTCTGAGCTATTCTATAAGAAACCTGATAAGATGCCATCAAAGCCTTTGAAGGTACACTTGTAATGCTGTAAAAGGCATTTTTTGTGGATGTAACACTATTAAGTTTTCGTTCAAAAAACTCTCTAGGTTTGCTTGCGATATTTCCATGTTTAGTGTAAAGATATCTCTTAAGTTTGTTAGGTTTCATGCTGTCAGAGGCCAGGACAGCTAAACAGATTACACACTGGGGCCGTTCTTGGCCATTTATGGTTGTTTTTGTAAAACCTAATGATAAATAACTCTTATCATACTTGCGTAATTTGGCTACGCTTGGTCCACTTGAAGAAGGAGTGGTAGCACTTGCGGTGTCGCAGGAATCCTCCATTTGACCTTGACTGTCAATGGTGCCACTACTCGTACCTGCCTTCACTGATGATTCCCCACTTGGCACAAAAAATCTTTTCATTTCGATAGGTTATTGATAACTAGCCACCAACAGTTAATGTTAGTTTGTAAATATATACACTTGTACTTAACAAAAAACTTAAGCAAACAATGACAGAACTTAAGAATCGATGAAAAGAATCACAAAAAAGGAGAACTGCTGTTAAACACGTGGAACTGCGCTGACTCTCTGACTCTGACTGAAGTGGAGTGGTCATGACGCATTGGCAGTAGGGGTAGGAGTGGGGGCTTCGGGAAGGTTCGGGGGCGATCGGTCACAATCGTACTTCCGCGGTGTATAAAACGAGTTGGTTTCACGCACATTGTTTTTCTGCCGATGAACAAAAAAATGATACATAAAATGTTCGGCACTTTATGACGTGACTAAAAACTATGCAATTGTAATCTCTAAAATAAAAAGTTTGCTATATAATTAATATTGCAACAGGTTGGCCACCTAAAACTAATTTTCCTATTCCCGGGGTTTTCCCGATTTTGCCCGGTATTTTCAAAGAAATTATTGGGCTCCCTTATAATACCTTTATCGTCCCAACAAGTAAAAAATGTTGTTAAAAATGTTCTTTTATTCCTCAAGGCATGACAAATAAAAAAGGCTGGAATGATAGAAATGCGACCGATTTCAACAACATATCGCGACGCGGGAGTTACGTCAACAACACAATGAACAAACGTGACGGTTCTGTCAAGGTCACTCCCCCCTTGACCACTCCCTTCTCGTCTGCACCCTCCTTCTCGCTCGCACTGCGAACTCATTTGGGTTTAACTTTATTTTATGTGTGTTTTCGGCGCTTATTTTGGAAAATTTCTTAATGTATTTATTTACGCTAAATGATAAATGATGACATTTTTACGTTTTTGCTCGAAATTACCGGCTGATTCCTGATTTTCCCGATATCCCGGTTGCGTGGACATCCTGTGCAAGTAAATTAAAATAATTTTTATTAAATCTGCGGGCCCCCCCCCTGAGCTTTCATTGCGCCCCCTTGGGGGTCGCGCCCCACACTTTGAGAACCGCTGTGTTAACTCATCCACCTACCCATCAAATGTGGTGGTATTTATCCACCCATACACGTACAATGGTATTGACCCACCTATTCGCCCTTACACGTGCAATTCTGATGAGTTATATTGACCCACACACCCACCCATACATGTACAGTGGTATTGACCCACCTATTCGCCCTTACACGTGCAATTCTGATGAGTTATATTGACCCACAAACCCAATCATATACGTACAGTGGTATTTGTGTAGGTGTGTTTATATGTTTTTCCTTTTATGTATGAACATGAATTTTTAGGATGTAATAAAATACAAACTGAGTACCCTTAACATTTTTATTAAAATTATTTCACACAACATGTTTCAACTTGATGATCATTTTCAAGTGTAAATTAAATAATTAAATTGTAAGGTATGTTTTTGTTTACGTTCGGTATCGAATAAATAGTTCACACACTTGCCAGCTAGGATAGTTGCAGCGGGCTGGGTATAATTCCAGGGGTCGGAGTTAAGAAATGGAGTCCAGGCGAACGGTTCAGTACTTTTGATCTCAAAAGATCATTCACGTGGCACAAGACCACAACTCATCATCACCTCTCGCCTCGAGGTAGGTTGGGACAGTGTGGTGAGGATATAGGATGCTGGAAACGCCGATATTATATCCTAATGTCCTAAAACACCAAATACCGCCTTTCACGGCAGTCCAAAAGCCAAAAGGGGGCCTACGAAACCTACCTACGATT